>CAJNSZ010000203.1:1153-124340 GCA_905329745.1 Rotaria sp. Silwood2
ACTGAGAAACTTTTCATATCGATGATCTATATTACCCTAAGAGAAGTAATTTGAAGTACTTGAGCTATTTTAATCCAAAAACATTTACAAACTTTATAAGATTTCTTCAGAAGAAAACATTACTATCAACTCATTTTCTTTTATTTCGATATAAAAATCGAATATAAAATTTAGTTTAACATGTGAAAAAACGCTCTTTGATCGAATAGCGGAAAAAATGGCTCTTTTCCATTGAGAAAGATTTAATCGTTCTCTTCGCTTTCGATCTGAATTATTCTGTTGGTTTATACTTGCCTAATGGCCATCATCGTCTCTTTAATATAATATATTGTAATTCTGATTAGTGAATTTCTTATCCATTTAAAAGAGACTTTGAATAGCTTTTTTCATAGTTACTTTACTATTCAATTTAGACAATGACCAATACACATAAATAGACTCGTAAAAATTTTAAAAGCTTTTACAAACGTTGTAAAATTTTAAAGCATTGAAATTTAAAATAAATTTAACTCGCAGAATTCAAAAGTTAGTACCAATTTTCGATTTGTACCATTATGTTTTTATTCTATGATTTTTATAGACAATTTACTCCTAATCATCATTTAAACGGTAGTTCATACTGTAATAAGATAGGAGTCAAAGATTGAAATCCAATCTAATACTACACATCAAATCTGATATTAAAAATTTGATATTTTTTCCTCATTTTTGTCAGTCACATTATAGATAAAAAAAATATATTCAAGATTTGATATGATCAAAATTTCAATTTGTATTTCTTGAAATTTTATCGTTCAATTACATACTACACATCAGCTGTAAAAAAAAAAAAAAAGAAGCAAAGTGAACTCTCTGGACTAAAAAACTACGCAATACAGAACAAATCTCGATCCTTCATTTATAATACTACAAATATAATTTTCAAAATAAAAAAACAGAATTGTAAAAGTACTTGAATTTGAAAATACTTAAAGAGAAAAGAATCTCATCAAAACAATGCAACTTTAGTATTGTTATCAAAATGACATTTTGTTCTATTACGATCTACATGAGTGTTTTATTACTAGATTACAAGATAAAAGCAGTTATTCTTCATTTTATCAATCTGTAATAAATGACTCATTGCTTATGAAAGAAATTTTGTAAGAACTTTGGAAAATTTCGCCATTTTTACATTACATCATATCATCAATAATTTTCATATTGAAAAAAACATTTTCTAACCTATGTAATTACTCAATCGCAATATATCATGTGACTTGGACATCTTTTCATGACGCTTTTTTTCTTTCTATGAATTTCTTTGCTTTTTTATCCTTTTAGAGAAAAAAGAACAAAACCTTGTCGACGAGTGTTTTTTTCTCTACCGGGTTTTTTCTACAAGAATAGTATAAATACTAATCGACTTATGCTCTTTCTTTTGTCTATCAAAAATGAACAACCAAATCGAAACTTTTATAAATTATTTACTGGATACGGAAACAACATCCGAGATAGCGTTTATTGAAAATATTCATAAAAAAAATGAATTATTTCAATTACAATATCTTAAGGATTGGGAACACATGGTTTTACGTAAATTACAACAAGTGCATCGGAATGGTATTACATCTACATTAAAAACTATAGATAGTAGTCAAAAAGCAGAAAGTGAAACTTCAGAAGAAGTTTCAACAATATCATCATCATCAGAAGAAGAAGAAGAAGAAGAAGAAGGAGAAGAAGAAGAAGATGAAGATGAAGATGAAGACAATAACAATAAAAAGTTAATTCAACATAAACATGTAAATATATATTTAATATAAAAATTAAAAGTCTTTTTATTTTTTGTTTTGTTAGACTCATCATTCAAGTAAAACAACAGATATTTATGTTGACATAGTTCATCAATGTCAACGACTTCTTCGGATTTTATACCATTGTCAACAAAATTATAATCATTTTAACGAACTTTATTTTTTTGCTATTGAACAATGTCTCAAGAGTGATAATGATAAAATTGTTACTGTTGTTTTAAAACAAATTGCTTCACATGTATTTGAAGGTATAAATAACGATAATGAATCTCAACGTCTCATAAAAGATCTTTCATTGAATACATCATCATCTACTATATCTTCATTACATCAACCTATGTTAACTATAATTCAAACACTTTTATCAACAAATAAAATGGAAACATATACATCAAATTTCTTAGCAAATCATATCGATATTCTTTATCCATGTGCAGCTCGTTTTCTTGATGCACGTGGAGAATTTCGTGATAGTACACATTATTTAATTGATGGTGATTCATTAGTTTTGTCTATAGTCCATCATATAAATATTAATCTTAATTTAAATTATGGAAATACTCTTCACATGATTTTTATTATTGAACGTATTCTTTTTACACTCTTTTGTCAATCAAATCAATGCAATTTTACACTTGTCTTTTTTGATTGTCATTATCATTTGTATCAACAAGAAAATTCAATTCTTAGTCTTCTTCGTTCATGTTTAATTAGTCATCTTTCAAAAAATACAGATCAATATAGAACAATAAAAATACAACAATTTTCATCTTGGCTTAATGATGAATATTTAAAATTTGTTCAAGAAGAAAAACCAATGTTTTTATTTTATCATGATATGTCAACATTTAATGAAGAAAATGATAAACTTTTATCAAAAGATATATTAGAAAAATTATTTTTTATATATCGTTTATTCGGTAATTATCATCAATATGTAATACAATGTCAACTTTATCTAATGAATAAATTAACATTAACTGAAACAACAGTTAAATGTTTTCAAATTCAATTTGATAGAATGTATCCAAAAAAATTACTTAATGAACAAGTTAAAACAGTATCATCGAATTTACATATAATGAATGATATTCAAGAACGAGATTGGAATAAATTTGAAAAGTTATGTCAAGATATTGGTGAAAATGATATTCGACTTTTTCTTTATCTTAAAACAATCGTTGATTTGATCGAAGAAAAAATCCATGAACGTTTTCTACAACTTTTTAGTCCATTACTTATTCTTCATGTAGCACTTCTTATTCGTCTATCATTAATTGATCGACATCTTCCATCATCAATTCCTTCAATTACATACAGTTCGACATTTTCTCAATATATGGAACAATTTCAACAACGTCT
Organism: Rotaria sp. Silwood2; assembly: GCA_905329745.1. NCBI lineage: Eukaryota > Metazoa > Rotifera > Eurotatoria > Philodinida > Philodinidae > Rotaria > Rotaria sp. Silwood2. The sequence goes on from CAJNSZ010000203.1 coordinate 4,312, forward strand.
TTCCTCAAATCTTTCATTAAATTTCTCATCTTTGTCTTATTCAAAAATTGCTGATCTATTTGATGGACGTCTTTTTAATTTTACTGTTCATCAAATTTATCAATCATCAAAGATTTCTCTTGATTCAAAGACATATACAATTGTTAAACAAAGTCTCGACGCATTGAATATACCATCAAATGAAAATATATTTCAAGATATTGTGAAAGAATTAATTCAATCAAATGATATTATTTTCTCATCTTCACTATCAGAAAAACAACTCACAACAATTGAACAACAAAATCGACAGAAAATTATTCGAATATCAAATCCTTTTGTTGATGCATATCTTAAACCAATTTTTTCTTCAAATGATACATTGACATTTGATTTAATTAATCCAAATGATAATCAAGTGATTCAGTACAAAGGTGAGCTTCTATTTTGTCTTTATTCGTGGATTTACGACAATCTTTTTTATTATCTATAGGTAAACATTATTGGCGAACATACAAAGAAGTAAGTTGCTTTTGATAATAAGTACTTTATAGTTATTAATTCTTTCTTTTTTAATTTTAGGTAGGTGATGAAATCAATCGTATATGTGAGAAAAATATTAAACAAAACAATAAACAAGATTATCGTTATCGAACAAGAAATCAACAGAAATTGTAAGCATTAATCTTAAAATTATGAAACTATGAATTGTAAACGAATGTTATTTTTCTTTTCACAGATATGATTATTTTACTTTATATGGTAAATCATTAACTACTCGTGATGTTAGAGATAGTCAATCACAAATTGTTCTTCCAACTGCGTCAACTCCTGATCTACCAAATAAAGAGAATTTTATTCATCAAACAGATTCTGTTGCTACATCTGGTAATAAAAAGAAACAACAACATAAAAGTCAACCAAAAAAAAATTCACAAACAAAAGCTGAAATGATTATTGAAAAAAATAAACAACGAATATTAGATAAACGTATTAATGATGAAACTGAAAAAATCATTCATGTTGAAGCTCGATTAAAACAAATTTTAGCTGATAATTATTCAGATGCTATTGATCTTATTGATGAAAGTTTACCGAATTTTGAAACATCAATTGTACGTCTTGAATTACTCAAAAAAAAATTAGATTTACAACGAAAATATTTACGAACATTAAAAAAGAAGAAGGATTTAACTATAGAAGAAAAATCACAATTAGAACTTCTTCAAATAGGATTGTTTGCTACATTATGTGAAATAACACATCTTGAAAATCTTGTTGATGCATTTAATGAAAAGCAAAAATTTATGGAAGAACTTATTGATGATTCACCATTAGATGCAGAAAAATGGTATCGATTTCAACTGGAAAAAATTAATAGTCGATTACCAAGACGTGAACAAGGCATACGTGATGAACGAATACCAGATTTTATTCCAGATCCATGGCAAGTACAATTTCTTGATGCTGTTGATAAACAACAATCAATCATTATTGTTGCATCAACTGCTTCAGGTTAGTTTTTCAATTCTCGTTTTTTATTTCTCTCATTCATATTCTAATTTTCAATCGTTAGGTAAAACTTATGCATCATATTATGCTATGGGTAAAGTACTTAAAGATAAAGATGATCAGAATGGTATATGTGTATATGTAGCACCAACAAAAGCATTGATCAATCAAGTAGCAGGTAAAATAACATGATTCAATTTAAAATATGAATAAATTTCATATTTTTTGAAACACGATATAAAATGAGTGGTGAAATATAGAGGTAGAAATTTGAACCCGCCTCCTCACAAACGTGATATACATATTAGCAACGGCTCAGCAAAGATCATGATAGACATTGTTGATATATGATTACAAAGAGTATATCAATCATGTCTTGTCATAATAAATGAACTACTTCCTTATTAAATTTCTAGAAAATTAAGTAAAAAGAGAAATATGTGCCAAAATACATAGAAAAGAAATCTCTCGGTGATTAGAAATAGTAGCTACATCGTGTTTCACATTTTTATTTCGCAAGGATTTTTTGCTAACAGCTTTTTCTTTAAGGTACAATTCATTCAAAATTTGGTCCTGTATTTGGAACCTTTACACTAGGCTATGAAATGAATATGGAAAAATGTCGAATTTTAGTTACTATCCCAGAATGTCTAGAAATGCTTCTCTTATCACCAAATCATCAAGCTTGGTGTCAACGACTTCGATATTGTATTTTTGATGAAATTCATTGCATGTCAGCTGATATTGGTTCAGATGTTTGGGAACGAACAATGTTACTTATTAATTGTCCAATGATTGGACTTTCAGCTACGGTTAATAATGGTGAAAATTTACAACATTGGATTGCAAATGTAGAAAAACAGCGATCAATATTATTTAAAACATCAACACCTCGTCAAGTATGTTTTATTTCACATTTAGAACGCTTAGCAGATTTGAATAAATATTTGTATTCAAATCGACAATTACATCCTCTTCATCCAATTGGTCTTATGAATTCTAAACAGCTAACATCACGAGGTTTACCAAAAGATTTATCATTATCACCATGTGAAACTCTTCGATTGAACGAAACAATGGAAAAAAATAATGTCAAAAATAAACAAATTCCAACACTAACTGAATATTTTTCACCTGGTTGGATAGTTGAACGAAGTACGTGTAATACATATTCACGTCTTGTTTGTAATCAATTTAATGACTTAATTCATAATAATGAAAATTCTGTTATTGATGCAATATCTTCATCATTAAATCCTACAACGTCAAATAAAATTAATTATCCTGAAATAAAACCAATGTCATCATTAATTGGTGAATTTGTATTAACATTAAAAGAAAAAAATCTTCTTCCATGTATTGTTTTTACGGATAGTCGTCCATTATGTGAAGAATTAGCTGAAAGTGTAGCACAATATTTTCAAGAACTTGAAAATGAATTACGTCGAACAAAATATAAATATCAAATAGAAGCGTTAGAAAAACGTTTAGTACAAATAGAAAAAGCTCAAAAAACAGCTAAAGCAAAAAAAGTTGTTAAATCTTCAAATAAACGAGATGACGACGAAGAAAAAGGAAATGATAAACCAGCTGAATTACAGCAAATGGCAGAAGAAGATCAAAGTCAATTACGTTTATCTGGTTATGAACAAGATCTATTAAATGGTATTTTAGAAGAAGGTACATTAGCAAATCGACGTACATGTGATCGAGAATTAGTCGATCGATTAATTGAAAGAGCTGCATCAGTCAATCCAAGATTAGTTCGTTATATAAAACGTGGTGTCGCTTATCATCATTCACAATTAAATAATAAATGCCGATTAGCTGTTGAAGGTCTCTTCCGTAATCGATATTGTCAAATTATTTTTTCAACATGGACACTTGGTATGTATAGCATATGTAGAAAAAGAAATTTTTCACTAATTATAATTTATTTTTTCTAGCTTTGGGTATTCATATGCCAACAAAAACAGTTGCTTTTGTTAAAGATTCAATACAACTTGATGCTTTACAATATCGACAATCATCAGGTCGAGCTGGTCGTCGTGGTTTTGATGTTCAAGGAAATATTGTTTTTATCGATATTCCAATGTCAAAAATTCGTCATTTAACTATTGCAGCTATTCCTAATATTCAAACACATATTACAACAAGTGTTACTTTTCTTATGCGTCTTCTTTATTTATATTCAAATGCTGAAGATAAAAAAGATGCTATCAATCGATCACTTATTTCTCTTCAATGTCCATTTAATGCACAAACATCAATGACACATCGTTTAATCGATATTCAAACTCGATATCATTGTTTACATACATTAGATTTTCTCTATCGATTAAATTTAATTAATGGTCAAGGTGATTTAATTGGTCTAGCTGGATTTCTAACAAATTTACATAATTTTGAACCAGCAAATATTTTATTTGGTTATTTAATGGATACGAAATTATTTCATGAATTGAACGATGATGAACAAATTATTAATTTATTAGCATATCTTTTTACGAATAGGCCATGGTAAGATAATCGTTTTTTGTTTTCTTATTCTTGATTAATTTGAAATTTTTTTTAGGTTAATGGTACGTCAACCAGCAAATAATTCTTTACCTACAAGAGAAAAACTAATGTTCAGTTCAAAATTTTCTCTTCGATCAATATCACCTGAAATTCGGCAACGTATTCAATCATATAATTCATTAGTCAAAGAAATCTATGGATTTTATATAGAAAATGTTCTAAGAAAAATGCGTTCATTTAATGATAATCAAGAATATATATTACCTTTTTCAAACATTTCATTTAATCAATCATCAGACTATGATAATGGAACATTTGAATATGATCTTCATCATCATTATTCTCAACAATCAAAAAATCCATCAATATCACCATTTGCTGGTCCATCTGGTCTTACACATGAACAATTCATGTCTAATTATAACCCAACTATAGGTTCATGGGATCTTGCTTATAATATTGATTTATCAACACGTATTGTACCATTTGTTGATATTGATACTCGTGATCATACAAATTCAGCTTATTATTTAAATAGTTATGCATTAGACTTCTGTAGACATGGTTCAGAAAAATTATTAATGTCCGAAAATGAATTGGATCGTGGTGAAATATATTATTTGTTATCAGAATTTCTTCTTTCATTAACATCAATTAAGACATCACTTGAAACCATTCTTGAAAATGAAATTAAACAAACAAATAACAACGATGTAGGATTTTTCAAAGTGTTAAGCAAAAATCTATCTAATGTTCAAGATCAGTTTTCAAGTAAATTTTATAAAGAATACAAGTGAATAACAAAAGTTGTTGTCAATTTATATTTATATTTTTATTGTAAATATAGCAACATTAATGCTCCTAGGCTTCTTTTTGCATATTTGTAATAACCATATGATTTGAATAAAATAAAGTGAACATCTATGATATGAATTATTTCATTTTTTTTTTGCATGCAAAAAAACCAGAAGATAGACAATAATTAAAAACGAGAATTCAAATATATAGATGACAGTCAGCGTTCAATCTAAGATTCAAGTGATTGTCAAACCCGACTTGAAACTGGTTCACACTTGAATCCAGCAAAAAGCTGGAGAATCAAAACAAAATTTTCGCTACAAAAAGAAGTATGATCCATACGTCATAATTCATCAAAATAAAACTCAAAATTTAGCATCGATTTTAAGTTCAAGATCGTTATTTTGCCTTTGTCGTATTGCACAATCCAAATTGAGAGTAGTTCAAACTTGAATGTTCGAATGGTTATGACGAATCTTAGATTGGACGCTGACATGTATATTGCGGGCCATAAACAACACTACGATAAAGAGAAATGAAATCTCTTCGTATCGGTTCAATCAAGTGAGCTAATGTTTCTTATTAGTAGTAAAAGTTTGTTTAAAATTTTCTTTTTCTTTCCTACAGATAAGGTAAACAAATAATACTATTATGTATTATTATTTTTAATATTACGAAAATCATTTTAGCTGTTATCAAGTAACAAATACAAGTATAGCATTTCCCATAGATCATTTTTTTAGTTCTCATTTAAGAGAAAATTGAGAAGAAATTAAAAAAAAACTTTATTTATGATACTATATTGATGCATATAGAGAGAATTTTTTGAATCAGCTAGTTAAATGTCAACGATTTCAAAATTTCGAATTTTCAAACATGTAACACTGGTTTTTGCAAGAAAGTTCGTGTCTACAGGGTTGCAATAGTACGTTCAAATTATTAGACACAAATTTTAGCAATTAAACAGACTACTAGTCTTGAAAACTTGTGCTGAGTACACCAATATACTTAGTTTATCTTGAATTCTTCTTAATATTCTCTTAGATGATAACTGAAAACTCTCTATGACACACGTCATATGTATTTTTCTTACTTGACAAGAGGTGAAATTTCTTTACTAAGACCAAAAATAAAACTTGATAGTAGCATTTGTTAACGTTATTCGTATAAAAGAAAAACTTTAAATAAATTTCTACTACTAACCAAAAAACAATCAGCCCATTTGAGCGAATCAAGGATGAGATACTTCAATTTTTATTATAGTACTATTCATGACCTACGCTTCTAGCCAAATTTTTTTATATAAACTTTAACTACTCGTGTTAATCTTTCAAATGACATATTATTAGATAATATTTTCTCTTGTAATAATAACATGAGAATGTGAGAATAATTTTTTTGCAACCAATCAACAAGATATTTTACTAAAAAAACGAGCAACGCTTATATTAATCCGAAACCACAAAAATCTCATTTAACTATCATGTATTTGTTTTTCACTACTTTCTATTAATTCGTCAAATCTAATAAAAATTGTAACAATCATTACAAGTTCTTATTTTCTCACACAATTTCAGTAAACCATACGTCAGCAAATTTAGTGCCATTTGCTTGACGTAAAACTGAATTACTAAGTAATTCATCAATAGTTCAAATATAATCATTATTTTGTGTATGTCGTTTTGCACGCAACGTTTTCATATATTTTAACCGTTTCAATCCGGTCACTGAGTGCATAGTTTGGCTGAACATGTCACCAGTGGCTCGGAATAAGTGCCGAATAATCAAATAAGATAAATAATTATTAACTTCTACAATGCTTTTTTTTATGTAGAATTGTTCATCATTTTAGTAAAAAATCACATTGATCGATTGTGAAAATTTTATCCGCACATTCTCATGTTATTATTACAAGAGAAGATATTATCCAAGAATATGTCATTTGAAAGACTGTCACTAATTTCAAGGTTCATATAAAAATATTTGGCTAGGAATGACTTTCTTTCTATATACATATAAACTAATTTTGTCATGCGTCAACACTTATGAAACACTCTGTATGTATGTCTGTTGCATTGAAATTTGATCTTTTCGAGAACGTGCATACCAAAAAAATAGTTTCGCCATCTAATACTATACACAGAGATAACTAACACACATCTTAATACGATTTGTTCATTATTACTTTAGAAAAAATGAACATCTATTTTTGACATTAATAGAGTATTTATTGTATGAATGTTTACTTTAAGTCATTCTATTTTTCATAAGACAAAAGAAAAACCACGTACGATATAGGTAATGTCGATCGCTGAACAGTTCTATTACTTTACAATTAGATTTCTATATACTGTTCTATTATTGATTTTTCAGAGAATAGTTATATAACTACATTGAAACTTCCGAATATTCTATAAATAATTTATTCTTATTTGCATTATTTGTATTCCATATTGTCTCTCGATATGAATGATAAAGGTCTCATTCTTTTAGAATATTTATTTCTATTTATTTTCAAGGTTATAATTTGAATGTTATTGATTTGTTTTTAAATATATTCTATCAACAGTTAATAATATCAATTAGAGGAAATAAAATTTTTCATATGCATCTAAATATTTCTACTAATCAAATATCTCTTGTGTTCAACATCAGAATAAAATCATTGCTTGTCAAACAAACAATATATTACTTCTTGACAAACATCAAATCAATGATTTTAAGAAAAAAAGAACAAGAAAAGCTCTCAATGATAAGATTTATGACAACTACTATACACAGTCATTAAAAACTTCTCTTATAGTTAGTTCAGTTTTTATCTATTTTTATCATGTCAATCAAATTCAATTTTATTAAAAGAAAGAAAATCGAATTCTTTTTATTTCACTAAGTATATATATATATATGTATTATTCACACATCATGCAGCAATTAACACTCTTCAAAAACAGTTCAAAAGAATGTTCAAAAATTTTGACTCGAGTATGTAATCAACAAGTATGTGTTCTGAATCATGATAAAAAAATCAGTTTTACAAAAGTTTAATTAATTGAAATAAAAGTCAATTCTTTTTCTTTTTACTTGAAAATTGAAATAATAAATCTCCTATGAGTTCATTCTATATCTAAAATATATACGTTTATAACTTCAATATCTTGTCCATTGAAAAAAGTAAGAATAAATAATGATTATACTCAAGTTTTATGTTGACGTGTAATCAAATCGACAAGTTTTATGGATGTTGAAAAAATTATTACAAAACGATTCAATGAATCGAATATATAATGTAAACTTTAGTATTCTTATATTATTATTATCGATAAGAAGTTCTATAATATATTCTTTGCATGGTTCCATCTTGAAAAATTACATAACGAAAGACTATTTTTTCTACAGATATTGATATATGCAAACACTAAACTCATTGAGTTCAAATGTCATGCTTAATAATAAAAAAAAAATGAATAATGGGGCGTGTCTAGTTTTAAATCTAAATCTAATGTTAACAGCTGTTTGTGAACTATACTTTTCGATTATCAATATAACAGATAATTTCACCGCAAAACAAAAAAAAATCATCTGTGTGCATACGCCTGTACACATATGCACATTAATGATAATGAATGATATACCCTTCATATATTCGACTCAGTTCACATCAAGATTATTTGCAGACACATATTGTCATCAATTGTTAGAGATAGGCAGACACAGAAATTTTCCCTAATCACTATTCATTGATGACAGCATAGAATAATCGAAAATGAATTTATGACTACTCATATTGATTTGTGTGCGTGCGTGTGGTCATCACTTCAATAAAAAAGAATTCATCATCATTAGGAAATGGAACGTGTATATATATATATATAGAAGAAAAAAAGAGAGTTCATTAAGAAAGAAAAATTCATTTTCTTCTTCTTCTAACGCAATCAAATTTACATGACATGCATCAATCGTTTTGCCGACAGGCGCTATATCGTCATTTTCTTTTTTTCTGACCGTTAGAACTTGAGTTAAAAATGAGCAGATGCTATATACTGATGAGAACATGTAATATGAAACGGAAAAGTATCAGAATGTGACACCCATTTGAATGAGTATTTACCGTATTCCTTTTTTTTTTTGTTGTTGATAGTCTAAATAGACAGGATATAAGCACGCACACATATTTGTATTGCCTGACTATCAACTATGTTAATGACAAAAAAAAAAATTTTCCTGTCTTCTGTGATGGATGGATGATCAGTATGTATATATAGAAGGGCGTTGACAATTTTTTTTTTTGTTCATAGCTACCTAAATGATAAATATATGCACGCGTATACCGAATAAATTTGTAATATGCATCAACATGTACGCCTTTACCCGTGAGCAATAAAAAATGATGATCGATGATTTTGAAGAGAGTATAAACAATCGATTGAATCTAGTTTCTTGAACTTTAAAACTATATTATCCTAGTAATAAAAAAGAGATCACTATTGAAACAGATGTTTTCATTGCTGTGATTGAGTGTTTCTGCAGCTGCGCTCTCTACTATCTCTAATGCAATAATTATTGAAGTCGGCAATTCATAAACTTATTTATCCATATGGTACACTGATCGCATAATTATCATTGATTTGTTGAAAACCTTCTTTATTTTTTGTGCTATTGATGATATATGATGAACAAATCAAATAGTTGATTGATTTTTTTTTTGTTCTTTCTTTTCAAGTGTTATATATCAATCGAAAGTTTTCCTTCTTTGAAAAAAATCAGTCAAGTGTGTGATAACAATCTTTGATCTTTGACAGCCGCTTTCGTTTTCTATTGATAAAAAAAAGTAGAGTTTGAAATATATTATAAGCAACTTTTTATTTTTTTAAAGTATTGTTTAAATAGTGTGAATATGCTTCAAGCATTGTGACTAATTGAAGTATTGTTTCGACGAAAAAAAAGTAGAATAGTTTCATTTTAGATACATTATAGAAGAGATCAAACTTTGAATGAAATAGCTAGCTTAAGGCAAATGACGTCTCATCGATCACTACTCTTGTTTTATGTCCATTAACCATTGTGCTATTTTCCACTCTTCAACACCTTAAAAAAAGAAAAACGAACACTCACATATATATATATATACATACATATACATTTACATTAACCGTTATCTTGATCAGTGATGTCATTTATTCAAGTGTGTCAAACTCGAATCCTTATCATTCTCTTCACCTATCAAAACACTAAATCATTTTTTGTTTTGTGAGATATGATGTGAGTGCTCCTTGGGGGGTTGAGTTTTTTTTCACACATAACATTTTGTATATCGGATATGACACAATCAAATCACAATTCTTAATAAACAAAAACATGATGATTCTAGTCATCATCATCATCATAAAGGAAACCGTATGAATCTATTCTCTAGTTTCTATAAACAAATATTGAGACAAGTATGACTACATTAGAAATATACAATAGAAGTAAACAGATGAAACCTTCTCGATTTTCAAACTAATATTTGTTTTATTCAAGCATAAAAATAACAACGACTCATACTCTCTCATTTTTATTTTAATTAGAAAAAAAAACAGACAACGTTTTTTCTCTCATTATTGGATAGAATAATCCGTTCGTTTCTTTTGAAATCATTTTCAGACATAATAACATCTGGAGAAACATATATCAATGATAAGATAGAACAATATGTTGTCAACAAGGAAAAAAAACGTACGTTGACCAGTCGGTCAATTTCGTTCGTATGACTCTTAAGTGATAGTAAACTTAATCTCTCTTTCAATCTATAGGCTTTTTCATCTTAACAAGCATGAACAAAAAAACTCTCCGTAATGAAACAGCTGTGATAGAAAAAGAAAAAGAACAGAATCAAAATGACTTTGACCGTTTGGTGAACTCACGTCAATACACATACGGTACCGTACATAGACTCAATCAAACAACATACTGTAGACGCAAAATAGAAAAAAAACAAACCAAGAAGGATTTTCTATCTCTGCACGTTTGTTTATTCAAGAGCCAAAAAAAACAGAAAAAATATAAAAAAAAAAAAGAAAACTACATGCACGTTTACATAGATTTATTTTATACCTGAGACGAGGTTCTTTATATTATATATTTTTTCTCTATACGTACACAAAAAAAAGAAAAATAATAATAGCAGCTAATATGTGTACGACTTTTATAAAAAAAATCAACACACACACACACACACACAAAACAGGTATTTTATACTAATCACACACCCAAAAAAAAAAAAAGAAAACTACGTGCGCCTAAACTTGACAACGAGACAAAAAAAAATAAGTTAGGCTCAAAGCTCGCATACACAAATATATAGATAGATAGTTAACTACAGCTAAAAAAAGAACAGGAAAACCAAAACAAAACAAAAATCACTCCTCATTTTTGAGCAGTCTGACTTTTTTCTCTTTTTTTTTTTTTTTTTTTTTTTTTTCTTTTAAGCAGGGGGAGGCGGAAAGAAAACAGATTTAGACTAGTGGGTCACACACATGCTCATTCACAATGAGAATAAACATCTTAGTTTTTTTCTCTTCCGGGTTAATACATCAAATCCCTGATCAAGATATAACTGTACACAAAATAGAAACAGTAACGTAAAAAAATACACAGAAATAAATTAAAGATAATAACCTGAGAAAGAGAGACATACAGAGAATATATATAAATATTCATATATTAAGCAAAACCCATTGATGTTTTCATTGATATAAAATTAAAATTTGTCCAAATTGAATCAAAATTATCATCTGATATTTGTTCAAATGATGAATTTAAATCTAATTGATCATTAAAAGAAGGTAAAAAAGATGATTGTGATACGGTACGATATGTTGATTTGATTTTATCATCTTGAGGAAATGGTAATGATAAATGATGAGAAAATTTTGGTGTTGTTGTTGTTATTATTGATGTTGATGAATTATTATTATTTAATTTAATCCATTTAGAACATTGTTGATTTGTATCAATAATATCTGCTATTGAAAATAATTCTTTGTCAAAATCATTTTCTTCAATATCCGATGTTTGACCTGTACGTGCAGCAATATGACTTTCAATTTCAATACGTGCAGCTTCAACATTTTCAGGTAAACCAGCTATTTCAAAAACAGGTTCTTTATCACGACCTGGTGTTACAATATATGTATTTGTTGTTTGTTGTATACGTTTTATCGTTGCACCTTTTGGACCAACAACTAAACCAACAACACGATAAGGTACACGAACTTGTATAGTTATTTGTTGAATATTTGTTGTTGATGTTGATGTTGATGGATATATTAAACTATTATAATGTAAATTTGTATTACTTCCACTACTTGTACTGCTATTTGATGAACTACTTGTACTAGTTTGTTTACGAGCTAAGCAAAGAAAAAAAAATATTTATTTATTTTTTTCATAATTTAATATTTTCGTACCAGCTCGTATTTGTGAAAAATGTTCAGCAGCTGATAGAATTTCTTTTTTAGCTTGATAAACATCTTCTTTTCGACCTGTTATTATAAATACAGGTTGATCACCACGAACAGGAGTTTTAATGTATGTATTAGTTTTTGTACGAAGTGCTTTTATTTTGCAACCTAGAAATATAAAAATAAAATTGTAAAAATTTTCAAACGTTTATTAGTTTTTTTTTCTCCTTTTACCTTGTCGACCAACAATTTCAGCAACATGTTCCGAACTTGGCACCGGTACACATTCGGTCATATTTTGACTACGTTTACCAATTGAATCATATGTTGATGATGATAATAAAGACGGTGGTGGTGAAGATAATTTTTGTTGTTGATCAAAACAATAAGATAAATCATTTATGTCATATTGTTGACAAGCAGCAAGAAGTAGTGATGATGATAATGATGAATTTGATGATGAACGTTGAAAATCACTTATAATAGATGCACTCGGCATTATTTAGAAATGAAAAATAACCTAAACAGAAAAAATAAATAAATAAATCAATTATTAAAAAAAAAAACAACAACAATATCGAACGGAGAACATTATTATTATCATGTACGCATGGACTTACCGCTATGTGTCCAGTCGACGACGAAATGTGAATATGATGATTAATGCTTACATGCTCGACCCTTTCTCCTATATATTAGTAGACATAGAGAGAGAGAAGAAGAAAAAAAGAAGAGAGAGAAAGAGAGAGAGTATAGCACGAAAGAACGGTAAAGAACGAATGGAAAATGTGTACAATCTCTCTCTTCCACCTGAGTGGTGGGTGGGTACTTCTTGATATTCTTTTTTTTTCTTTTTTTCCTTAAAACTTTTTTTCTCTGATGAACTTTGAACTACTAACCAATCTAGGTAGTCCTAACAAATGCAAAATAAGAAGAAAAAAAAAGAGAATTGCCCTTTCTGTATACCCTCGAATTGATGCCTTCGTGTGTAGTTTTTTTTTCTCTTCTTTCTTACTATCAATAAATAGTAACAAAAAGAACTATATATATATGTAAATGACTAGACACAACAAAAAAAAAAATTAGATTTAGTACAAACAAGAATGTTGACTGCTTACGGTTTTCATCTGACGTTAAATATTCAACTTAAAAAAAAAAGAAAGAAAAGAATGAGAAGAACGTGATACTATGCATTGCACAGAATCAGTTAATTAGATAATCGCAATGCGCGATTTGTTTTGTTGTTTTCTTTTTTGTTATCTATAGAATCAAACGATTTGAATGAGAATTACATTCCAATGCAAATAATCGTCTAATAAAGATAAATTTTGATATGTTAAAAAAACAAACTATTCAGTAATCTAAAATATAAAAAAAAAGGTAAGATTGTATTAAGAAACATATAAATTTTTTGAATTTTGTTCGATGAGAAATTTTGAAAGAAAAAAGAATTATACAAAAAAAAAAATTAAATACTAATGAAATAAAATGTTCATAAGATCTATGGGGCTTTGTATTAGTGAAAAAAATCATGTTTAATATCATGATGTTGATTGTTGTTGTTCTGTATCGAAAAATGGTTGATTTAAATCTTCTTTTGTTATAGTTGACGTGAGTTCATTTGAATTTGTCATATCAATAGTTACAGATGAATTATGTGTTTGATCAGTTTGAGCAACTAATTGTGATTGATGAGTTTCATCAAGTTCAGGCCAAGTTTCAGTTGGTGTTTGTTTTTGTTTCATACGATCATTTAAAGCTTTTAAGGCTTTTTGTCTAAAATAAGACTTATTATTATTAAAAGATTATTGGGATTTATTTGTTCTTTTGTCTATTTCATTTATCGTTATTTATTTATATTTGATGTTTAGAATGAATACTTTCTTTTCTTCTAGAAAGTGATAAATTCGATTAGACAGTTTCTCATGGAAGATTATAAAAAAATTTATCTAATATTTTTGACATTATTTATAATCGATTGTTATGTATAATTATTTGTCAATCTGTACAAACTCATAATTTTGATCAGTTGCATATTCAACTTGTCTATATTTTCAAAAAATAGGCTTTCACCCTCCTAAAGTTTTAAATCGTCCATCCGGATGAAAAAAATTTATATAAGACACTGATTTTGATTTATTAATATTATTCGTCATGTAAAGTAACAATGTATCGAAAATTTTGATAGACTGAAATTCTGAAAAGAAACTGTAGAAGTTTAAGTGAACGAGGTTTTTTTAACAGTTATTGCTTTAGTTTATATATAAGATTTCCCTAAAGACAAACGTTGATGTTTTGATGTTAAATTATGCACAACAACATGATGATTTCAGGATAATGTTTGATTATTGTATATCAGTATAATTCATAGAATTTTTATTTCAAATTTATCGAATATGAAAAGTTTTACTAACCTTCGTCTATCAGCATCGGCAGCTTCTGGACCAGGTATTGTAATTGTAATACTGGATGATGAAGACACATTATATTTTTTAACAAATGGTTTACATAGTTTAAGTTTAACAAATATCTCAAATATTGTATTTGCAAAAAGACTTATTATTGGTGAAATAGGTGACGGAAAGAAACTTTAAAAATCAAATTTGAATTAAAGAATACGACAAGATTCATTATAATTACCTGGCAAATGAAAATGATGCTGATGTATCACCTTTTGTTCCATTTTGATGAGATTGAAAAAATCTAAATAATACTAGAGAAATAAATTACTGTTAAATATTTAGTCGAAAATAATTCTACATGTGTTCAACTTTTTAGAAAATTAAAATTTTTGTTTTTCAAAAAGTCTTCAATATACATTGAATTACTTATGAAAAGGCTTTTAGTATTTTCTTTCTACTTATTTTCAATTATAGAACGCATTTCTTTTAGAACTAAAACACAATTTTCATATACGCTAGAATGCATATTCAACCATTCTTTTTTTTATATCGATTTTTTTCTTATCGCTAACCTATGACGCAAAAGTCTTGATATAAAATAATTACTCATTTTTCGGCTAATTAAACACAGTTAGATGAGATCGTTTCAAAATAGGGATTGCACAGAATACTAGGTTGATCAATATTGTATTTCGATCGAAACCTCTATCTAATTCAAAATGCGAAACAATTGTTAATGACTCAATTGTGGAGAATGAACTTTGACTTACAAGACGTGCTATTTATTCTGTTATTTTATCTTACATAACAGATATAGAAGCTAGCTTTTTGATGGAAACGCAAAGATGAGATTTCTCTTAATGTAACATTACATTTTTTTTTTTACAAAATTCAGTCCTTTACAACAATGTTGAGTAGAAACTGTTCTAAGACATAAACTAAGAGTTGCGCCAAAACTGCTGCTTGACTTTGTATAGGCACAGCTTTTGACTTTTTCACAAAAATTCAATAAAATAGTAAAACTTTATTAATATGGACGCCATCAGAACCATTCAAAACTATTTACTTTATGGAAGTACCCATTATTGAGAAGTTTTCAATTTCTTTTTTTGTAACCTATAAGTATCCAATTGCAATGGCTTGTCAGCTGCATAAGGTAATCTTTTTCTTCTTTTCAGCAATTAATTTATTCAATTTTTTTAATAAGAAGTAAACCAACTTATGTTGACATGATTTGATGCTACTAGCCGTTAATAGTAAAACGATGACATGTTACATCGAATACTTTTGTTATTATTTTTTTCTCGCTCTGCACGCAAATGATAGAATATATTTTCCTCACATAATTGACGTTCTTATTGCTTGTATAGGACTAGGAATAAGCATCCATTGCTCAGAATAAGAAGGTGCTCACATAGATAGATTTTATTGTAGTTATTTAACCTTATCGCAGAATGAAAATCTAAGCATATATATATATATTCGGAAAGAACGAAAAGTTCTGAATCTAACCATTTGTCTTTTAGTTGCAGAAAAAGAGTAAATATTATGTGCGAAGATAATCTTTCTATAGATTAACTTCATTTTTCATATTAGAACAATTCAAGTAGAAAATTTAAACAATTCATTTTACCTTAAATAAGTCCAACTAATAATAATTCCAAAACTTAACATAATTAAAAAATGTATAGGTACAGCATGAACAAACCAAAGTATTGTTGATAAAAGTACAATTAATAAAGGTACTTGATCTTGTTTAAGTTTAAAAAAAGGTGTTGTCGCTAAAACTGTATCAGGCATAATTTGTTTAATAACAACTGAATAAGCACCAAGAAATGCAGCTAAACCATAAATAGGTCTTTCAAATAAATATTCTTCATTAAATGTTAAACCATAAAAAAGAAAATAAATACATGTTGCGAATAATGCATTTGGAATGGTAACAATAAAATAAAATCGTAAAAGTTCACTTGTACCCCATAATGGTTCAATCATTTTCGAATAAAGAAAAACAACAATAACATCAATTATTGTATGCCAAATATGTAATTCAATAAAACCATGTGTTAAAAATGTCCTAAGAATATTTTATTAAAAAAAACTATAGAAAATTTATTAAAATATAAACAAACCAAATCCAAAAATTTGGTGGCATTACACGTCCTGGAATGACAGCAAGTGCTTGAACACATTGTGGACTGAATGAAAGAAAATATCCAATTATACAAAAAAGACATATTAGTTTTGTAGTTAAGCCTGAGGAGAATACAGCGGACTGTAATTGTTGTCCAATATCTTGAACAAATGTTTGTTTCATTATCTAAATTAAAAAGAATATCGAAATAGATGAAGACAAAAAAAATATATGAAATCGAATACTTTTTCTTACTGATCTAATTCAACAATAATACAGTAAACATATCCTAAAACCAGTCAGATTCAAGAACATTTATTACTCATCACGATTGACAACGTAGACACATTGAAGATTTTTTTTTTGTTTTATTTAGTTGCATACTTGACAAGGTATTTAATGGATCTTTGATAATTATAGAGCGACAATCATAGTTTTACAGATGGCAGTATGATCATATACTAGAAGAATCTGCTTTAGTTGTCTTCACTGATGAAAGCATTTTAGAAATACCGTTCAACATGACTTTACAAAGACGAATATCGGTCCTAATCGTAGAGTAATAACTGTAAAAATTATATGTTTTATTAGTATGTATGTCTTCTAAACTTTTAATAAATAAATTTGATCGTCCAGTGATCTTTCAATGAATTAAACATTTCCTCTAGGTTACTAATGCATGGCTAAAATGAAAAGAAATAATCTGTATTTTATAACCTTTCGATCGATTTCATGGTTGCCATATGCACTAGATTATGCCATTTAATGTTCCTGAGGTATATATTTTATATTATATTTCGATTTTTTAACCTTCTGCTGCCATAAACTCATCTTTTCATTACTATACAATGTTTTTCAATACTACTTGTGGCATCTTGATGGAGATATTTATAATGAACCATAGTGATAAAGATTTGATTCATTTAGTTTTGTCGTGGCTTCTCTTGTTTTCAATGTTTATTTTTACTTGCATTTATTGAAATAAAATTCAATAAACTTTTTATTTTTTTCGACGATTTACTATTGTTCCTATCATGTTGAACTAACAGATATGATGTACAAAATCTAAATTTCAATTTAAGTTTCTGTCAAATATAATATGATGTGAATCCTTACATATTGTGATAAAACAAAAGCATTGAATTCATCAGTGAAAGTTCTTTAGTGAAAATGTGCTTTGAGCAAGAAATGAACAATTAAGTTGATTACTAGTTGAGAAAAAAATTGAATATGATATTGATTTCTAGGGCATGTAGATCAATCGAAAACAGATTGACCTATCTCTTAACAGCGAAAAGACAAGTTCAATCTGTTAATCGCAATATTTGATTTCCAGCAATCGACTTTCTGTGAATATAATCTAAATTCAAATGATAATTAATCTACTTAATAAAATAATAATAAAAGAAATGTAGAGTTTAATTCTTTCACGTGTTTCGTGTTATTTACTAAAATATAAACACCCATCGGAACTTTGCATTACATTTTTTAAGTATAAATAGAAAAACTGAAAAGTATTTCTTCACTTAACAAAATAATTAAGTCTAATATATAAAAACAAAAAGCATAATAAAAAATAGGGACTAATCTTCAAAAGAGGGAAAAAAGGAGAGAGGAATTGACCTTGAAATCAAACAAACATTTTTAATTGTAATTTTTAATGAAAATATGAATCGTTTCAATCGATCGTATATTGAACTGAATCTTTGAAATAATGGCCTACTCGTTAACATCGTAGGATTACATCGAATTATATTTCAATGAATCGATCAAAAATGGACGCTAATTCGACGATTAGTTTATTATAGTGTATCATTAAAACTAAAAACAAGTGCAAGATCAAGCCATTTTATAGTTTTATATGTAAATTAATTTGAGGATATATGAATTGATTTTAAAAACTTTTAAGAATATAGATGGATTGATACTTTGAAATGAAAATATACTTATTGATATCATACGATTGTAACATATTTCATAATTGATCGACAATAAATTGTTATGACAGATCTTCCAGAAGTTCTGAAGTAATTTTAAAATGCATCGTTCTTGCATTTCACAAAAGCAAACTCTTTGAAACTTTGCCTGATTATTGTACCTGCTTAGTACTAAATAGCTACAAAGTTTGAGGTCGATAGCTTTTACTATAGATGAGAACTCGCAACAACATTGTTATTTACCATTTTTTCAATTTTTCTATAACTTATATTATCAGTGTCACCACAATACCAACTTTTCGAAATAAAAAGAAACGCATATCAACTTATGAAAGTTCATTAATTTGATTATTATGTTGATCAATTATTAATTTTCATCGTGCTGATATATCATCTATTATTCGTTGACATAAAGAAGCATTCAATTTCTTCCATTACTTTTTATGTCGTTTTTCAATTCTTCAATATTATTGTATTCCTGTCATCGTAATTTTTTCTTCTCATGCACCCCTACCGTTTTCTATAGGCCAAACATCAGCTAGTTTTGCATCAACATCTATTGGTTCAGTTTGATCGATAAAAACACGTTTGAGAGCACGCTCAGTCATTTCTCTGTTTACAGTATTAACCATCTTGAAAAATAACATTTCGTAAATTACCTAATTATTTAGTTTTTTTATAATACTATAATAGTTCGAGTGAATTTTGCACATTGATCACTAGCAAAATATATTTTCTTACAATGATTACTACCTTGTGGTGTAATGAGCTCTATCTATTCCTCGATAAAAATGGAAATTGATGACCGATTTTGATATAGAATTTTATCAATATAGGTTATAGTAAAATTGGAAAAAATAGTACATGACAGTGTTGTTGGGAGTTCTCATCTACAGTAAAAACTATAGACTTGAAACTTTGTAGTTATTTAGTACTAAGTAGGTATAATAATCTATCAAACTTTTTAAGAGTTTGCTTTTATGAAATGCGACAACAATGGATTTTAAAATTACTTCAGAACTTCTGTGACAACCCTTGTATGTCATCGAAACTTGAATCAAATGCTACATTATTGAATAATATGCAATAAAAACCTTTCAAATGATCAGCAAGGATGTGGATTTGGGTGGGATATCGTTTTTATTAAGAATAGATACACCCACACCTGTTCTAAGCAGTTATTTGAAATGACCCTTTTTCGTCCTGGGAATTCAGTGAATCTTGTTGATTTCATTATTGGTGTGTCACCCAATCAGATATTTTCCTTAGCAAGTTTTTGTCCAACCAGGCTTTTTTGCTAACTAGTTTTTGTCGAATCAAGTTTTCTGATACTGGAAGTTTATGCAATCAGGTATTTTTTCTACCCAGCTCTTGATTAATCCGGTTTTTTTTGGCAGAGATTTCAGCTTATCAGATATTTTTCATTTCTGGCTTTCGTTTAATGAATTTTATCAAGGTGAAATTTCAGCAGATAACGGGTTTTCTCTATATGGCTTCTGGCCAATGCCTGTTTCCACTCCGGAAGTTACGCTAGTCAGATATCTTCGATATTCAACTATCGTTCAATCAGTTTTTTGAAACATGCAGTTATACCAATCATATATGTGGTGTGGATGTACTGGGAGAAGTGTGAGTGTGCATGTCGGAGTGTGAATATGCGTGTGAGCGGGAGTATACCGGTGGCAGTGTATGATATTGGATATGGATGCGTTGATGTGCTGTACGAGTGTCACAGTAGGTAGATATGGATGTAGTTATGAGTGTGAAAGTAGGAGTGTAATTATTTGATTAATGAAGAGAAACAATGCACTTCACGCACACAGACACCATCGCTGACATCATGATCGAGACTGACACACACCCGCATCAACACCTACATTTGCACCGAAGTTGCAGCGACGAGCGTTACTTGTTCAATTTATAATCCGCTTCAAAGAGCATCATTCAAATGGACATTTAATATATTCGTATCTACCTTGTCACGATGCTATGAAGCTTTAACATTTTGAATCTTTATTTATCTTCATGCCGCTTAAAACCGATGGTAACGTTTGCTGCTTGTTGTCAGCCAGTAAACGTAAAAAACATCAACTTTATGGTAGTGGACAGTGTAAGTATCCGTCGCAAACTATGTGTATTTATAGCGTTTGCTCGGCCGCTGAAGTACTGTGGATATTTTAATCGTAGCATGAACAGTTAGTATACGATCCATTTACCGTACATCACGTCTATTCATATCAATTTTCAAAACGTTTTTAAACGGACTGTGCTTGCACCGTTTTCATAGCATAGAATAAATGTGAAATACTCCATATATTCGTGAATCATAGAGTCATGTTACACACTATTGATACAGTCATGTCCACCCAATCAGTTTTAGTAACAGGATACCATATAGTATTCCGGTCCATTATGTACAGTCATTTGGGTACAAGAGACTGACGGAATAGTACATGACGTTACTCACCGCTAGGTGCATTGCACGCTTCTGTCTCGTTTCGTTTTACGACCGAATTCCGCAAAGATTAATTAGTGTCTTTCATGTTTTATAGCACTCCTCGACGATTGGAGTGGCATAGCACGCGCTATGAAAAGCTCAGACACATCTCCACATAGGTGTGAGTAATCGCACGGGAATAACACATTTGTCTCAATTGTGTATCGCATGTTCCGATCTGAGCTGAGAATAATCAGATAAACATGAAACTAGAAGATTAAGTCAAAGTGAGGCTAGACAAAAGTAAGGCAATCTCTATGATTTAACGAAGCACAACGCAGCAGTAGTATTTGAAAAGGGATATATTATTTTCATTCACTCAAAAATTCATTCAATATTAAAGAGGACCAAACTTGGCAATTGGATTATTTTTATGAATTGCACTTTAGAGCATTGTATAATAGTCAATGAAAGCTATTGATTGACATATGCAGCAGTCCAAAAAAATTGCTAGGATCTTAACAATAATAGCGAAAGAATTCTAAACAAAATGCAGCTACAACAAAATATGATGCTGATAAGCAAGTTTTCGGAACCATCCGTCTGCCGATTAGTCCGCGGTATTAAATGAACTTTATCAGAACGATTGACTATATATTATCACGCAGTATCTAACCATAGACTTCGAACACTTTAATAATAAGATATAATGACGCAGAGTAAATAATGGGCAAGTACATGGTGTCTACGTGGTTGTTTGGAGAACCATACTGATAAAATCTTAAAAGAGGTGTTGTCTATAATTGCTCATTTTAGATACGACTCGATTATTTCGATTTAATTGCTCGTGATATGATAGATTACGTTCACAACCATAAGTAAATGTACAAATTTTGATGTATCCAACTATTCCGTCATATCTCAGTTGAAGTTTCTCAAGAAGAACGAAGAAGAAGTTCCAAGATTATAAATATCTATATTTTACCATATCACCAATGACATTTAACAAAACGCAAAGTAACCTGCAGTTTTTATCATGACGATATTACAATGTGTCATGAGTTTGTATCAACTTATCTAAAAATGTAATTGCACAAGCATTCAAAAATTTATGACGTAAAAAGTACTACTAAACACTCGATATATTTAGCATACATTTCAACATTACAAATATGTCAAAAAAAATGTCACTCATGTCAATCAAAATCACTTTAACTCTTCTTACATTGCCGGCAGAACTTATCTACCGAATTTTGGACAATCTGGATGATTTCAACATTTTTGTTCAACGCAAAACGTTTGTATACGTATGAATATCATTCTCGACAGCTACCACCGGTATCAGGTATAACGAAACTATATCTGAAAATTTTATTTTCATTATCTTCAATATATTATTGATTTCTCTGAGATACCAATCTTAACACCATTTCAATAGAGTATTTAGCTTCGCTAGCCGCCACTAATATACTGAGCCGCATAAATTTGACGATTTCTTGAAAACAAATTGTAATATAAATTCCAATCGAAAATTTTGACTGAGCACTGACAATAGTTGAAGTTAACTAGAAAATGTCAATAGTAATAAACTAATGATCACGAGAATGAATAACATTCGTTGAGATGATGGTAAATTAAATAACCATAAGCGAATCACATCTAAGAGCTATATTTTGTCCAGGATCATTGAATCTGAAGCAAGATAAATACTACTAAAATAGATACTTTTCACCACAAGCAACACTATTACAACACTGTCGCATTATTACTACGCATAGCGACACACGACCAGCTTATTTTGATTGTATATAAGTTAAAACAACATACACAACTCGAGCAACGTCTAAGAGATAGATAAATATGTCAAACGCCGTATCGAGCACAATAGCGCGAACAGCTATTTCCATCGATGAGGAACCTCATTTTGTCTACATCAACCATTGATCAGTACTAGGATCTATTATTATTCTGACACTTTTCAAGCGGTACTTAACTTCACCATTATTTCATAAGCATTTGAAATCTGCGTCATTGATTCCAAAATAATTCAACAGAGATCTGCATGCACTAAACGAATTTCTATCAGAGATGTACACGAGGCGTTACGTAATGCCGCCGTACGCTCCGTGCACAACTCTGATTTCTATAGTTTCTAACGTTTTCCAGTGCTTCTTTTCTCAAGAAAAAATATTACCGATATATCTGAACTAAATCTAAGACTTTCCCATTGAAACAAATACAATCGATTATTGGTGCCACTTTGATATCGTATCGCGAGGCCTTTCATCAATTCCACCTTGTTATTCACACATAGACACTAACTGCATTGGACCTCAGCGGCCATGAAATCGGTGACTAAGGAGCACAACATCTTGTCAAAGCTCTCGAACAAAATCAAGTAATATTTCCACCTTCTCTATCTATTACTCACTGTCTGTTCAAAACAGACACTGATCATACTGAACCTTCATATCAATCATATCAGTGACGAAGTAGCACAAAATATTGCCAAAGCTCTAAAACATAATTAAGTAATATCCCCACCTTCTCTATCTTTCATTCACTACCTGTTAAAATCAGACACTCACCACACTTGACAGCAGTTGGAATCGAATCAGTGCTCAAGAAGCAAAACATATTGCCAAAGCTGGTAAAGAAAAGCGAATGCAGCCTTAATTTGTTTTAATGTCGTCACTACTTCTAAACTGGCTTTTCTGATATTGGACATGATGGTGCGAGTGTGAGTATGAGCGCTTGTGAATGTTTGTGGCTTCTTTTCACTTATGCTTATCTGTGTTATTGAGCGATATTGCAGAAGGTTTTCAATTGTGCTGTTTGAACACTTTCGTTTTCTTTAAATATCTCGTTTTTTGTTTTCTTGTGGTTTGATTTGAAACAGAAAAACATTGTTTGCTTCTCATTGTCAATCAATACAGTGTTAATAATATGAGCAGTAAATATTGCTACAAAAAGCATCTTTCGATCGAGCTTGAATTCAAAGGATGGAAAAAGCTTTCTGTTGCGTTTCGAATTTCTGTTGGCTCTATGTAATCAAGCGAAATGCTATGAAGATGTTTTATTGTGGGTATTGAATAGCTGATCGATGAGTTTTGATTTGAGAAAAATGAATGCTGCGTATAATTGCACAGATGAATACGTAAGATCATCATGGGAAGGTAGTATACCAGGTAACTATGTTTTGAATTCCAGATATCACTAGGTTGGTGTTTCTTACACGGTGAGCTATAATCTACATTTGACGCATAACTAAACGGATGGGTAAAGATAAGGTATCTTTTAGACATGGGATCCATGGATTCTCGCGTGGGCTCCACACCAACCCATGAATTCCTATTGGTTGGTGCTTGGTTTGTTCGTTTGTTATTAACATCTTAGTTATTGCCCTATATGATCATGTTTGGTTGAAATATTCTGTTTTTATTTCCTAGATGAAATATTTATACGATTATGTCTTCCCATTGCAGCATCTGATCGTTAGTGCATAAAATTTCAAAGCATTGGTGGTCACGATTGAGCAGCACAGCGTCTTGCAACTGATGTTATAGTATTTCAAACACTCTTTATCATGGTGCTGTCAACAAATTATTTTTTATGTTTGTTTTTGTTTTTACCACGAACCACTACTGGATGATTCTTCCGAAAACGCACCAGATTATTCATCGACTTTCTGCAAATGAACAAGAAGATAATTGGAAGCAATCATCACAATGAAACAAATTATTAGTGGCATAAACAAGACTGAAGACATGTTTTTCATCCATAATAATACGATATTCCAGTCTATTGCTACACCTAAATATAAAACACTGGCCCATCTATGATTGTAGATTAAAAAAAATGAAGAAAATCTTGCGAAGAGATCCAAGTGGGAGTAGACAAGATGAATCTTCCCAGCCAAATTGGGCCTTAGCTAGCTCCTCTGTGTCAAATAATAGAAGTTTCAAAATTTTATCATAGAGACTGCTCATTGAGATGATTTTCTTTTGTAGCGGACGTTTTCTTCCTCGTGTCTTGATTTTGTGAAATTGCTATAGAAAAATGCCAATTTTTGACGTTTTTTGGGCTCAAGTATCTCTATGAAGTCGAAATGGATGTTCAGTTTTTATTAGGGTTTACAATCGTCAAAATGTCCTGTATCTATCGGTGAAATTCGCAGCTGTGTAGCGTATTCCTGAACGAAATGACAAACACATCTTTGTGATCTACGTTCTAAATTTTCCTAAACTGGCCATCTTCGGAAGCAATAGCGGCATTTCCAAAATCTGGCCTATAGCGCGTCTTCATCAGAACGCCTACCTCAACAATTCCTGAAATTTTCATTTTGGACCATTGCGATTTGACTGAGAAAATCCTTACCAACACCCAATTCGACAATAGGTCCTAAAGATGCCTTTATCATTCAGTCTAGAAACACGCTACACACCTGCCAGTTTTACCGATGGTAAAACACCATTTCGATGATTGTAGCAGCTTCCCAAAAAATTAGAACACAAAGCATAAAAAACGTCGGTTATAAAAAATGATCTTCTCAATGAGTAGTCTCTATGATAAAATTTGCAGACTTCTTTCACTTGAAAGAGAGGAGCTAGCTAAGATCCACTTTGCCTGAGAAAACTACTTGAATCTATTTCAGAGTATTTCGTTCAGAACATCTTTTGGCACATAAAATTGATAACATTTAATGTAATTCACTAAATATATAATCGCTATCGAAAGAAACAGACTGCATACGGCATTTTGCAATGGATCAAAATAATGGATCCAGAAAAGTATTGAATATCTAATTGTCTCTTCTCTGCTATCAAATGCACACGTTGAATTTTTCTGTGGGAAAATTTAAGGGACGACGTTCTGTCGCTATGCCTAGATACATCTCTCCGAATGACGAACGCCACATGTAATAAAATAGTTCGTCTCTTAGGTTTCTATCAATACACCTGACTAGTCTGTCTAGAAAGCGATCACTATTGACGATGTTCCATGTGATGCCATCGAGTTGCTATTGAATGACTGCTCTCTTCTGTCAAAAAGCCCACTCGTTCTTCATCGATTAGATCAGTCACCGTCACTCTGCTGAATATAATGATCTTACCGATTTCAATATCGTCATTCCGCTGTTCAATAAACTACTCACACTTCACTTGTGTATTCACCTTACTTACGCCATGGACCACGCTCGGGATGCGGCACAAGATTGACCTCGTATCATCAGCTATACAAACCTACACACACACTATTGATCTTTTTATGTTCGGGTGTGAGTGGCTTATCAAACTTCTTTGACAACGGTCATTTGTCCGGATTGCGTCGTTTTCGCATCTTCTTCCGTGGATAAACATCTGACTGTTGAACCCTCTAGACAAATTCACTAATTCGACACTTGATCAAATATATACCTTGTTCTTCGATCTGCTGCTGCGTATGTGCGTATTCTGCCAAAGAGCAAAAATAATAATTTACGATTCGATGGATCAATGTTCAATGTTACTAGAATCAAAGAACGAGTCTAGAGTGGCATAACGAACAATTTACAACGCTTTTTAATCACCTTGCAAACGAATAAGCCATGTTGACTGAATAGAATCGATTGAAATATAACGATCTGTTTGCCTTCACTGTAAATATAAAGATATCTTTATATTAATCGTGATAATGGAGGAATCTTTGTGCTTTTCTCGGCATCCGATAATTTTGCTCAAACTAGACGAATAAATAGATTATGCATGAAAGCTGAGAATATTTCATTTCATTTTTCCTCTCTTCTATTTTGCATTAGTTGAGGTTATGCAACGAATCATGTGTTTTATTACTGCTTTTTTTGGCATATGTATCGTAATAGAGTTTTATAACATACTAAAGATATCGTTTCCCTGTCAGAGAAGCAATAAAAATAAAAGTTTTATAATGGAGACATTGAAATAAAAAGACGGATTTTTATGAGTCTTTTTTGTCTGATATTAGTTGACATTGTGATTTAAGATATCGTGAATTGTCATCTCCTAAGAATAATTCATTATATCAAGTATCAAAGTTCTGAATAATTTTTATAAGATCATATCGCGATCCTCAGAATATATGTTAGGTTCGTAAAAAATCACTTTAGGGACCCAACTGTTTATATGCATGTTAAGATTTAGATTTTTTTCGTCTTGTTCTTTTCAGTTGTATTTTGTCCGTCTTTGTATTATTTATGTTAACCTTCTCATCCGTTTCGGTAAACCTTGTCTTTTTTTTTCTTCAAATAGAATCACTTTTTGAGATTAAAGAAAAGAGTTCCATACGAAACCAGATTATCCTAGAACGCTGAAAGGTTCAGAGTAGCACCTTTTTTAAAGAACACTGACACACACACTCCAAATTGCATTTCTTATAATTATTACCATAAATTTTTGTTTCTAGTTATTGTAGATGTTTTGGATAATCTTTATCAAGAAATAAGAAATTATATTCAACATATAGAAACTTTTTATGAGACTCTTAGCTAAAAATCTTTACAGTTGGAGCCGGCCAGTTCCAGCTCCGCCTGTGAAGCTGAAAAATTTCTAGCTTTGATTCAGTTACACTTACTTGTTTTACAATTTTTCTATGTTTATTTTCACCGTTAGATATTTCTCACCTATCCTATATATATGAATCCTAATCAGTTTTGTTCTATTACAAGCAATAAAATGCATGTTTGAGTGAATCTTATAGCTCTTGAAAAACAAAAAAGAAAGCATCGTCGTGCTATAGTGCTTCGAAACCTAGAGTCCATCTTATTTTTAGCAAACTTGCTTCTTATCTACAAAACGTAACAGCAGCCACGACTCTTACAGTGAGTATTCTCGACTAGTAACGTGTTCATTTATTCGCAGCGAAGTAGGGTCACTGAACATTCATTGGTTTAAAATAAAGGTGGCGTATTTAATTTGCTTTGTGGAAGTATCTTTTATTCATTTTCACTCTAAAGAATCAATAATCTTTGTGCAAACAATATTTGCTACAGGCCGAAGCTACTTAGAATTAATGCCTTTTCGTCTTCATTAATAATCTGTTATATGAAGAAGTTTATTGACGTAAGTAAAAACTAAATGATTATTGAATGTGGAGCAGCATGACACTGCTCGAAAGCGTATGCCTCGTTGTGAAAAACTTCGTACTAATGAGTTGTGATCGTTTTTAGTTAGAAATGGAATGTTTTAATAGAGGATTGAGTTTCTCAAGGGTAAATATCCCCCGGAATTTGGCATACGAAACAGAGAGCGAAGCCGAATCGAATCAATTTTTTTGTCGAATATTCGTCTGAGAGTAGCATTTTGTTTTCTCGTATAAACATTATGGATGAGTACATTTGAGTCGATATAAGAGATAACCGTTAACACAGAACGCATTATCTCTTCTTCTTTTCTTTCCTTTCTGTTATATCGATAGAGAGAGAAAAAACATAACATGTTGAGTGAATCAATATCAAATGCACTATTTACACCGTTTTTTTTAAAATAAAACAGACTGAACTTCTGATCTGTACCAGTTGATAGACAGAACGTTTCTCTATCGAATTATGTTTCCATTTTTTCCAAAAAAGATCTTAATAGCGAGAAATAATCCACACTAACTGGCCAATCAAAATAGATTAACGCTCAATGTTTTGATAATGAACCGACAGTTCTTCTTCAGATCAGTGGCACTCCATACAATTATTCATATGATTCATAAGACACATCCAAGATGGTTGGTGTCGTTGTACCGCTGATCTGAATAAGTACTGAAGCAAAGATGTATCTCGATTAGTCGATAGACTATTTCAACCTAAAATACACACTAATAGTAGAAATTGCCTTTGAGAATTACATTACAAATAGTGATGCCCAAGAATGATGATACTTCATTATTTGCTTCATCTTATGTAACACTCATTTATCATAATTAACAATTGCAGCCGATTCAACATGTACTACGCGACATAGATTATTTGAAAGTCAAAATCCTTTTCGAGAAAAATTTTCCTAAGCGTATTTCTGGATTTCATTCATTAGGTTGTACAATATTTACTTCTTCCTTATAAAAATAAACAATTCTTATGGATACATTTGACAATTATGAAGACGAAATCTTAACATAAATGAGTGAAAGGCGGTTATCATTTCTAGGATACAATATTGTTGGAAAAGCCACATTAAGTAAACATAGATAGCATGTTTATTCGAACTCTGGTACCAAATCACAGGAACTGTTAATTTATGTGCGTACTTAGTAAGTTATGAATTTATTCGTAAAAATATATGATGCATAAACTGAAATTGAAAAATGTTTTTTCCGAAAGATTCTCGAGAAACGTGCGATGTTTTCTTTGAGAAAAGAAGCAAAGAATCCGTAAGATGAGCGGTACCTAGTGGATATGAACGAAAAAATGTTTTGTTTGTTATCTTGTGCAACACGATGACAGTAGATAAGAAATGATTGATTATCACATATATATACGTACACATATTCTCTTATTTATTTTTATGAAAAAGATTTTCATAATGATTTCTATAGTATTTCAGCATATTTTAATTGTCATTTAGTTTCGAATTCTGTACTAAAGTTACTTTTCAAAACGTTTTAGTGCATTAACGTATTGACTGAAATGGATACTACATTAGATAATACTAGAATTAAATACCCATCGTTGTTAAGTGATATTATTCTACATGAAAATGACCTAACTGAACAAGCGAAAAATCAGTTTAGTTATCATGATAAAATATGGCGTGGATTCGAATCGTATCGTCAAAGTATACTTCGTAATCAATATCTGACACCTGTTGGCCGACATTTAGCTCTGTATGAAATCGATAAGTTACACACAGATTGTAAACATGTTCTGAATTATGCAGCAGATAATATTCAACTTCTTCATCACAATTTACCATCTACTGGTCCATTGGTTATTTGCGGTCTACCACGTACAGGTTCGACATTTCTGTTCAATTTAATGGCTTGTGATCCGAATTGTCGTGCACCATTATACACTGATATGTGCGTTGATATTATTCCACCCATCTCACGATCCGATTCAATTGAACAAAAACGACGAATAGATGCAGTCAACTTGTCTATGAAACAAAAAGAATATTTGATTGGTTCACAAAGTCATATAGCTGAATCGCATCCGAATTTTCCATTTGAAGAAGATTATAATATTTTACTTCAAGCAAGTTTTCTTCCATTTTTTACAAGTATAGTATGTGATGATGAAATCAATTCTGATAAATGGCTTCAAATAGAAATAAACAAAGATTATATTTATGATTATCATGAAGTATTCTTACGTTTATTAAATTCTGTTGATATGCCGCAATCTCATTGGTTATTAAAATCGCCGATGCATAGTTTACATCTTGACAGACTTGTTCAACATTATCCGAATGCATTATTAGTAATGACTCATCGCAATCTAGACGAAGTTATTCCTTCATTGTGTGCATTAGCACAAACAAATGTTCAATCAACTTTTGATAAAACAGACTTTATTAGTCGAAATCGATTGACAAAACGATGCTACCAATTTATAGATAAAATGATTGAATATATTATGGAATTTCGTACTCGTTCGAATAATGTATTCGATCAATCGTGTAAAAACATTTTTGATATTACCTATAATAATTTGATGAGAGATCCGATTGCTATTGTACGTAGAATTTATTCTTACTTTAATCTTCATTGATCGAATGAATTAGAAATGGCTATGCGTGTTTGGCTTTTCGAAAATCCTCAAGGAAAACAAGGCCGTCATACGTACTCACTTAGTCAGTTTGGTCTCCACCAGGAAGATATTAATACACGCTATGCTGATTATATCAATTTGTTTCTCTCTCCAACATCATTTTCGACAAACAACTTTACTTAAGCATGCATAATCGAATTTCTATTTGTCATTGTCCACTACTTGATAGCTGTATTCTTATGCATTTTGTAATATTACAATCGAAAGGACATAATAGAGTGGCTTCGCATAACAGAAGTTGTTAAAGATAATCAGTGATCAAACGTTGTATTCGCACGATAGAATGTTCATATGGGTACTCGGTCCATTTTAATATTTTATTGACAGACGCGTGCTCCCAACAGTGAGCCTCCAAAAAAATCTAATATTATCTTTTTTTTTCGAGCTATGATCCAAATATGGAATTTTAAGAACAGCATCTTTATAGAAACTACATAGAATCTTTTTCTTGGCAAAAAGCTTTTAAAGAGAATTTATAAACATTGCAATGCCGTCCGAGATCCTTTAAGAGTTTCTATTCGAAGTTGTCAAGTAGATCTTATACGAATATATATATTTTTGGCATAAAAAGAATGCTTCCCATCAACAGGGAAAAATAAAAACAAAAACAGTGCACAGTTTTTTAACATATTGTGTCGTTGTTTGAGTGGAGATGTAAGAGACAGCTTCATCATGTACATGAAAACATTAGATACGTTTTCAAAAGTGTTATATAAATATTTTTATTCGCCCATTGCGAGGTACTGCCATGATAAAACTATTAGAGTTAAAGTTGATTTCGAAAAAGTACTTTCCTAAGCTAACAGGAAGAACAAAATAGAAAATTACGCCTATTACGACAATGGATGCTTTTTTGGAGGAAACGATTCGTATCAATTTTTATTCCTTTTTCGACCTTACTAAGCATTTCGCAAAGCTAAAAACAGTTTCACATAATTAATTCCCCATATTCTATCGAAACAAGTTTAAAATAAACGAAAAATGCTTTACTCGAATTTCAAGTTGAAGGCACCTTAAACGTAGGGATTGTTCACTATAGGAAAGGTTGCCTGCATTGATAAACCGCAAAATCAAAAAAGATCCTGTTTGGATAATTCTCTGAGCAGCCTATATAAGCGAATAAATTACACCATGCTTGTGTGCTATTTAATAACAGTGATAAACATCTCACATCAGTCTGTTGATAATTTAAACGGATCTTTCTAGTTAATAAAAATAACTCCCCTTCCATGAACTCTGGTAACGGCACCACGATATTTTCATGATTTTTGTTCACTTGAAATCATCGTTGATAATCACGCATATTAAGCCGATTTGAAGGGCTATCCAACGAACACTAGAGATGTGAACTCCGCTAACAATTGCAAAACTTGTATGCCAGCGCATAGAACTTCAATTTGTTTAACAGAGAGTAGTGAATAAACAATCTTTTGTGGTCATACACATCTAGATATTGTGTCGAAATGTTGTATTCTTCACCTGAAATGATTATTTCATGATCATATTTAACTCAAGATCGGCTCCATAATCTTTGACCAATTGTGTAAAAATCAATTCTTAGGAATAATTCATTCGTGAAACGCGCATGACAGGCAATATTGGTCTTTGACTCACTTGAAAAAATGGTTAAATCAGCTTCAGTAATATTACTGCCAAGTAGATCAATATTATTTAGATTTGTCTGTTGAAAAATACGGCCAAAAAATTGTTTGTGGTAATATTGCCCTTTGCAAAATTGACCCGATCTAGAACACTGTTATGAAAAGTAGTCTGGTGATAGATATTCCTGATAAATAGTGCTCTTACTAACGGACAATCGATAAAATAACTTCAAGTGAACAGATATCCATCAAATACAATGTCGAATGCAAACAAATCTGGCTAGTGGAGTTCTTTAAAAATTTCTTGATCGGTCGATGTTCGACGACATTGAACGTCATCGATGCGAGCCACATCATCCAAATTGAGACATTGTCCTGACAAAGCGGATGCTTTAGGCAATTTATTTTCATGTAGAAAGAAGATAATCTCTTGCTTATGATTTGGATCAAGATGATAAAGAGTAGTGTTTTAACTCGAATTGTGAGAAGATGATCATAATTACTTCAATTGTAATATACACTGAGAAGGCATTCAGGGATAACATCAATATAGTTGTCAAAATTAACTCGTTGACTTTGCATAGCAGCTTGATGTTAATCGCGCTCATGAGTTGCATTATTGTGGAATTTTATTGGATAATTACAGATGACAGTGAATACTCCAAAGATAATTGCCAGAAGAGTGGTCAACACAAATTTTGTCCAATAGAAAGTACAAGGTTTTGCCGAGGCTGTTGTCCGTTTGTACGAAAATAATTTTCTAGTGTGATCGTATCAATTGTAACAGTTAGCAAACGGTAAAAGCGACGATATCTCATTATTCATTCCTCTCTTTACTATAGACTTTAGAGACAAATTATTGAAGTGAAAAAGTCCTTCATAAATGGCATCACCATGATTTTTGTCTGGGGAACAGGGAAGAATGGCTGAGAGGATTTGATACGTTCTATTAGTTTCCAGGAAACTCCTTTTTTATTAACTTGACTGGGAGCCGGGCATAATGGCCATAGTGCGCCGGATGGGCGTATTGTTCAAAAGGTGAACCAAGAGTGATGAATTGTGACTCTCTCCGCGGCATCCAATGTCCATGATGCTGATTATGTCCATTATGCCCACAAGGGAAACGGCATGCAGTTTTCGCAAATTGATTTAGCATCCAGAAACCTATTGAGTTTCCTGAAAAATAGTATAATGCATTATATGAATGCATTGCCCTCTTGGAATCGTTTTCGATTTTCGGAAAAAAATTTGATTTTGGAAAAGACAATTTGCACTTCCGGAAATCCATTTGGTTTGGTAAAATCATCTATCATTTCCGGAAATCCAATTCGACTTTCCGGAAATTCTGTTGTGAGGAAAGTCCATGGACTCTCCTGGAAACTTATATAACGCATCATATACTCCATTAAGACATAACCCTAACTGTTTCTGTGTAATAAAAGAATCACAACTTTTATGACGAGTCGTTACTAAGAATAGTTTCTCGCGTAAACAGTATACTGAAAGAAACTAATTTTGAGAAAAACGAAAAGCAATGCTTTTGGTTTAGTAAGTGTCTCTATTCGAAATTAGTCTGCCTATGTTATCTCATATTTTTGCACTACTCATTAAGCGCCATTACATAGCTTCTACATGGATAAATCGTAATGCTCTTAGAAGTAAATATAATGCCACAGTTGTGGTCATGGTTCTTTATACGTAGATGCAAGATCTGAGTGGATAGATGTGTAAGCGCAAGAACTCTATTCTATCTACAGCATATATTCACACATCCAAAACATGCACAATCAAATCAACATCATCTAAAATTATATGAAATTAACTTTCATTTTATAAAGCTATACAATTTTTTATACAACGCAAGTTCATATTTCTCCGCTAGGATACCTGCCAAAAAAACCTCATCGGAGAAAATCTTAGCCTTCTTCTTTTGACAAAATCAAAAATCAATAGCAAAATAGGCCAGCCCATGTGAAAAAACTAGAAGAATCTGATTATGATACATTATTTTATGATGAAAAATCTATTATAATGGCATAATTCTGATCCAACGATTATTTAGTATATGAATTAAAGCTGATTTTTTTTCATCTTAAATCTAATCTAACAATTAAATTAGGATTGTAAAAGTGCCACTATACTCTATTTTAGACCGCTTACAAAATGATCATAACCGGATTCTAGCCACTTTTTTATCCATTAATACCTTTTCATTCGTCTTAATCACATATATTAAATATGAGCGATTTTCTCCGAACTCGAATATGAAACCTATAATTTTCCATGATTATTTGAATTACTCGTGTTCGCAAACTATGAACACGCGCTACTGACCACAGAGCACAAAAATGTAGTAAAGTTGGACCTTGCATATAAATTGCTCCATACTAAGAGAGTGTATTCTTGTTTTGATAAGAAGGTTGAATTGATATTCGACATGAATTAATTCTCTTCTTTTTATTTTATTTTCTTAGAATTATATATTATTAATTTATTAAAACTCGTCACGTTTTCATATCTTGATGAAATACTTCTTCAGACATTAGATTTAAGATAAATGACATACAAGTATATACAATAAGAAAAAAAAAATAAACAATATTCTTTTTCATTTCTTTTCTATCAGTAATTTTTTTGATAATGATACGGAAAACAAGACGGCAATAGTAATCAATAGATAGGGATTGAATCCATTTCCAATATCACTATCAAAAGAATGACTGATACGAAAGAAAAGAAACAGAAAATTGTTTTTATGTTCTTATTGTATATACTTATATGTCATTTGTCTTAAATCTAGTGTCTAAAGAAGTATTTCATCGAGATATGAAATATCACGAATTTTAATAAATTAATAATATAAAATTGAAATCAAATAAAATAAAAAGAAGAGAATTAATTCATGTCAAATATTGAGATAGTGTAATTAAGGCAGAAATCTATTAAAACAGATTTGATTTTGTAATCGATTATTTATCTTATTTGCCGAAAAAAGCAGTTGTAATTGCTTATTTCCTCGAAAAACCTATTGTAATCTATTATTTCGTTGAATTTAGTCAAAATGTGGTGTATTTGATCGAATTTCTATGATTACTGTTGAAGAATCTGTTTCAATCTGATTTTTTTTCACCCTCTTTTATACTCCACTGAAGAGTACCCATGTAAAAAAGAGTTTGTTGAACAATCACTAATAATCGATTAAAAATCAATTATAATCATACGATTATGATTATTAATTTAATCACAAATAATTATAAAAAAATCAGCACAAAATCGATTAATTTAATTATAATCCTAGAATCGATGGAAAAAAGAATCCACTTAATCGACTTTTATCGACTGTTTTCCTAGGGATCTAACTTTNAATATGTATAGATACATGAACTATTTCGAGCAGATGAAAAGTAAAGACAAATGAAATGAAAACACTAAAAAAATTGTCTGTTCTTATAATTTTGTCCACTACTGTATATATATATATATATATATATATGCATAGAAAGTAACTTAAAGGATATTTCGAGTTACTTAAAGATGTAAACGTGATGGCTAAAGATACTGTCACTTATTGTTTTCAATACACTATCATGTAGGAATATTTTTTGCCGAACGTATATATATGTCAACGTTCAACTTAAGACTCGAGTTTGAACTAGTCTAAACTTGGATTGAGCAAAGACCTGAAATCAATACTCAATTTCGATCTTCGAATAGATGTTGTATTTCGGATTTCCGTTTTTGATGAGCTACAACGGAATGAAAAATAAATTTCCATAAAGTTTCTATTTTCACATTAAACTATTTGAAACTTGTACAATCTAAGTCTGGCTTTTAAACCAAGTATTATAAAAGAAAATGCCATTAATTTGTTGTAACTTATAAATAAAAAGTTCTAAACTCAACAATGATTTTAGGGTCAAAAATGATTTTTGATCTCAAGTTTTTGTTTGATAGAAGTTTAAACTAGTTCAAACTCGGCTTTTAGATTGCATACTGACATATATAGTTTCGAAGGAAATAATGAATGTAGGTTAAAATCAAGGTTTTTGCGCTTCCTCCCTAGCCTAGACCCTCTAGCAAATTGAATCAAAGGTCACGGATAATTGAGTACGTTTTTATAGCAACTAAGAACAATAGGCTTCACATAATAATGAAAAAAGAAGCTGAACGGTATTAATGACAAGGCTTAGACTGTTTCAGAACATTCCATTGTCTTTCTCGGAATTTAAATGGCTGGAATACATTTGTGAATGTTTGAAATATTGTAGTTATTTTTATTTTTACGCAAATAAAAGTTTATATTCAAGATGTCAAAAATAATGAATAGAGATACATTGCTTTGCCATAGTCGTCATATGATGAATATCAAAAGCGTGAACTGATCAAGTTATAATTTTGAGAAATAATCAGAAAAAGAAAAAAAATTCTTTTTGAACCATAGAAATAAATAAGAGAGATCGTTTCTCTGACATTTGATTATCCTGAGAAAACAACTGCGTTTTAGCTCCAACAGAGTTCCGCTGACAAGTTTTTTTTTTTAAATAAATAAACGAAAAAAATTGAAATATCAAACAATTCAGATTCAACTGACAATTGAATAGAAATTTCTAATTCTTGTTTTTCTTTAATTAGAGCTTCTCTTCAGTTTCCACGAAGTATCGAAGCCTTAAAGAACTTATCAACTACCTTACAACATTATCGTGACGATCATTTAGCTTATCTATTATTACTTTATGGTTCTGCTTATTTATACAAGCAATCTTTTTCATTACCAGGTTCAGCTATTCTGGTATGTTTATTTAATTATTTCTTTTCTTTTTAAATGAATATCTATTTTTCGTTCATATACTTTAGAATTTACTTTGTGGTGCCTTATTCGGTACATGGATAGGCTTTCCACTTTGTTGCTTATTAACAGCAATTGGTGCTAGTTTATGTTATTTACTTGTTTCTAATTTTGCTCGTAATTTAGTTGTTCAATGTTGTCATAAAAAAATACTTGTATTGCAAAAAAAAGTAAGAAATTATTTAATATGTTAAAAAAAAATTCGAATCATTTTTTTAATTTATTTTCCATTATCAAAAAGGTTGAAGCTGGTCGTGATAATCTCTTTTTTGTTTTACTTTTTATGCGAATGGTACCAATGAGTCCAAATTCACTTATAACAATAACATGTCCATTATTAAATGTACCAAAAAAAATATTTTTCTTTTCAATCCTCTTTGGTTAGTTTGAGAACAAACAATGTTATTCATATAAAATCATTTTTTTCTATATTTAGGCATGGCGCCATATACTTTTATAAGTGTACAAACTGGTTCATTCCTTTCACAATTAAATAGTTTCGATGATTTATTTTCATATCGGACATTGCTTACACTTGGTCTTATAGCTACAGTAGCTGGTTGTACTGGTTTAATTGTAGCACGTGTACGGCGAAGATTTGCACCGACAGTTATGTGATATACATGTCTTACTCATGTCAAACATTTCTAGTCTTGATTTTTTTTACTATTAATAAATAAATATAAAAGTATCAAAATCAATGAAAATTTATAGTCTTATCGTAAATAAAGATTTCACTCAGTAACTTAGGCATTATTATTATTATTATTTCTTAGAAATGATTAAAAATAAATAGATATTTATATTTGATGTCTTTGTCTTTATTATAATCATTTTCATCCAAGTTGGCTACGGATGAATGGTTCTTCATTATAGACCGTGACACAAACACGCATATTTTTTTTCTTTCTCTCCTTTTCATCGTCCTTGTCCTTCTTTCCGACACACATGTATTATTTTGCGTTTCAGTGTTATGAATACGTAACAAGAAATGTTTGATATTATATTCTGTTTTATATTTAGGATACTATTATGAACAACTCTTTTCGCACAACATAGAAGTGTATATATATTCTTTTTCTTACTACTAATTAATATTATAAATGGCTACAGCCTTTCAGCGTTTCAAAAACATATTCAAAAAGAATAAATCGTGAGTAATAATTCAAGGCTTTTTATCTATCACACCACATATGGAAACAAAATGGAACAATATTTTTAGGCCTAATATTTTACCTCCTGGCTCATATCCAAGTGCTCCAGGAAATCAACCTCAATTAGGTACTATTACAAAACCACCATATCAAACAGTAAGACTAAATATGTGATTCGATTGCTATATGATTATTATCATTTCAAGGACGAAGAAGACGATAATGACGACACTGAAAGTTATAGAAATTATAATGTACCACAACAAACTCTATCAAAAGCACAAGTAAAAATAATTTTCCTTGAAAATAATAAATATTCTTATTGTCTCATCTTTTATAGCCAAGAGGTACTATTAACAGCGAAGATACATATGCAAGTAGCCCGAGTTTTTCACCTGGTAAAATGAATCCTTCTAACGCTCCACCTCGAGGTACATCGACTGGTTTTTCATCCGATTCGCCCCTTAATAATAATAGGAATCCTTCATCAAACATCAATAATAGTCCCGCTTCACGTTTTCCATCACAATCAAACTTTCCAGTTATTCCAACAATTGTAAATGCTTCCGTAGTAAACCCTACACCTACATCAAGAAATAATCCTCCACCATCGTTCAGTGGTTTACCTCCTGGTATGAATCCAAATGAATCAGCCACATCTGCACCAAATAATCCTTCATCATCACTTGGTGGTTTTCCACCAGGTAGGAATACCAATCAGTCATCTGCAATTCCAGCAACAAACCCAATGCTATCACTTTTTGGAGGTGCTCCACCAAGTACGAATACAAATCAGTCATCTACAATTCCGGCAACAAATCCAATGCTATCACTTTTTGGAGGTGCTCCGTCAGGTACGAATACTAATCAAGCACAAACGTCACCACAACAACAACCATTAACAAATGATATACAACCTCCGATGAATAAGTTGGTATCTGCAATGAAAACTAATCAAATGTCACCACCTTCAGCAACAACTATTCCGCAATTACATCAAACTGGTGGTCCTTCACTAGATAGGAATACAAAATCATTCCCTTCAACACAAATTGCTCGAATGAACGATACAAATAATCCCATGAATACTCAACAAGGATCTTTAATAAACCGTGAACCATCATTTCGAAATCGAGCATATGATGATGATAATGTATCTCGTCTTGAACTTGATTATCCAATTGAAAATGTTCTTGTAGATGCGGGTATTCCTGCAACAGTGGCTATTAAAATTAATGAAATTGTTGAACAAGATCGTCTTGGTAAAGCTTATCATATTCGTCGTTATACATATGAACCACCAGTACAACGAATATCTATTGGTAATAATCAATATTTGAATCGTCGTTTAAATACTGATACATATTATGGTGGTACAAGATATATACGTGAAATTCAAAATGATGATCGAAATGTAGTATATGA
The DNA here is from genome assembly GCA_905329745.1 of Rotaria sp. Silwood2. Lineage (NCBI taxonomy): Eukaryota > Metazoa > Rotifera > Eurotatoria > Philodinida > Philodinidae > Rotaria > Rotaria sp. Silwood2. The sequence goes on from CAJNSZ010000203.1 coordinate 44,271, forward strand.
TAACACGTATGATCCTCAAAGATCAAATAAATACTATCAACGACGTCGTTCTTATTCTGAATCATCATTAAACCGATACATTGATCAATTGATTCAAACACCAGGTAGCATTGTTATTCAAGCAGAAAATTACCAGAATTTACAAGATATACTCGGTCAATATTTATATAATGATGCAATAATGCCGACACAATCATCCATAAGTCCTCCATATCTTCCTCTTCCGCCGCCTCCTCCTCCTCCTTCTCTTCCTCCTCCTCTTCCATTAAACACAAGTACTGCTGTGGATCCACTTTTCTATTTTACAGCATGTGCTTTACCCAATGATCCAATACGATATTGTTAGAACGAATTAAAAAGAAAGATTTATTTATTTTAATAAAAATAAAAAACTATTCATTATTGTGTTGCTAGATATCATATTAAAAGATGTATCAACAATATGATCAAAATGAAATAATTACTTTGCTCTCTTAACTATACAAATCATTTTCATTTGAGAAAATTCTATTTTATACTAATGATATAATTTAATTCAGTTAATAGAACTGCAAATTATAAACTATAAAAACTAGACCAATAAGCTTCATCACGAAATTATTTGAACGAACAAAGCTTTAAAAAAAATAGTAAAATTGAAGGAATATGATCTTGTATATATTGCATGTTATAGATATATATAAACATCTCGTTTTTACTGTACTACAAATGAAATAATTGCATAACATCTGTATTAAACATTATACATAGATATTTATATTATATTAATCAAGATAAAACTCAAAAGAAATGATGAGAAAATATGCTAATTCTTGATCGAATAAGTTAAATACTGAGAATATAAGAATTATTTAGACTTGATACGAACAATATCTAATAAAACTAGCAGACAATTTCTTTTGAGAAGCTCTCGTTTATCAGTATGTGGTCACTATTGAAATTTTATAAAAAAATCTTAAGGATATTCTATACCTCGGCTCAGGGATTTCTGAAAAGTGGTTCTGTAGGAAAAACTAGAACTTTCAATACAAATAAATCTTAATAATCACAGCAAAAGTTGCCATAGACTTAACATTTCGAAACACTTCTCTTATACGAAATACTTAGATCGCAATAGCTAAAAACGATTTCCTTATTGCTCTCCTTTCTCAAATGTTATACGTCTTACAGAGCGGAAAAATAAATTACAAATACCAAACCTCATTTGAAATGTCTGGTTTCCTTATATCCTCGTCTGTTTAAATAAAACCAGCAAAATTTACGAGAACACTCTGTACAATGCATAATTTTTCGACTAGAAGTTTTTTTGTAAATCATAGCAGAAACCAGCACCATATTATATTTTGAAACAAATAAAAAGTGTGTATCCTAAACACTCTCTACTATTAGTAGAAAAAAGTTTCAGCTCGAACAGAGATGCTTAAGAAACAACGACAAATCTTTACAGATTTTTATCAAAAACTTCTCTTTAACAAAATGGCAAGATAATGTGAATATTTAGATGTGTATGAACAAAAAAGTTCCATTTTTTAAGGTTTTTCAACTTTTATAGTTATGTAATAATTCTTCAAATATTCCTCGTAGATCGAAAAGAAATTCCTTGAATTACTTTCGATAACAATGTTTACTAAATAGTGTATATATTTTTTAGAGTCTCAAAATACTGATGTTCTTCGTCATTCTATTTATATTACCGTGTCTTCAAGTCTGAGTATCCGTAACGTAAAAATCAGTCAAGAGGAAAATAGCAACTTTCATGCGACGTCAAAACCTATATACATCAAAAATGCAATACTACTTCATGTTTTTACTAGTAATTGTAAATAGAGCCATTCTGTTGGATACTTATTCAAGAAAAAAGATCGATTATTCTAATGAAATTTTATTTTACCTCCTAAAAACCAAATATCTGTAGACGAGCGTCATCTATATGATTGTCACACAATTGTGATTTGTTTATTTGATAAAACAAATCAAATAAGATTTTTGTTTGATTGTCTATGCATTCATCTAACTTTAGCATTTCATTCTAAAAAGAAAGAGTTAGATCGATCATTTAAATACATTGAAATGACAACAAATCGTTCAGTACCAATTGTTGTCATATCATCCGAAAATATTCCAAATAAAATTCGTAATATTGATGATATTGAATATGAATTATCACAAAGTTTTCTTCCATTAAGTAACTATATTAATAAGAAGTAAAATAAAAACTGAAATCTTTAATTTTTCTTTTTGTTAAGAATCAACACCATCACGAAAAAGTAAAGGTCGATCTCTAATCAAATGTAAGTTTTTTTGTTTTTTTTTTAAATTAAACAATAAATTCATTGTATTTTATTAGATAAAAGTGCTCCACCAGTTCCAATAATAAATGATGAAAATAATGATATTAAAGAGAATGAAATTACACGATTACATGTTATCTCACATATTTTACCTCGATTTCCTGTCCGTCATGGTTTGATATTTATTTTATATCATCCAAAATTTTTCATTCGAATTTTTCTTTTTAAGGTATTAAACAAAAACGTAAACATACAAAGAAAAAAATTTTGGCTGAAAAAAGTAATGAAAACTATCGTTTTCTTTTTGCTCTATTTTATCTTTCATTATACTGTTGTTTTTCATTGAAGCTTCAGATAATATTATGCAACAAGAAAATATGGATAAAATTCTTCTTGAACCAAATTTATCAAACGATGATGTAAAAAAAGTTTCACCATTAATAATTGTTTTTATCTTATTGGTAGACAAATTTTTCCACGTAATTTAGACTAATACAATAAAAAAGAAACAATTTAAAAGTAATTTAATACAATTAACACCTGATGATCTTCAACAAACAGCATTAAAAATTCAAGAAAAATATTTTCATGGAAAAACTAGTGAATATTTAATGATTAATGTTCTTCATGGAAATGAATTCGATGAATGGTTTAGATATTTAAGGTTTGTTTTAAATAGAATTTCAAATTCTTTTAGGATCATTATTAGAACAATATCTAGCATTTATAGACCTAAACAAAAATCATTTAAATCATGAGAGGATATTTGAAGAGACTTTCGCATCAGTATAACAAATTGATTTATCAAATTTTAAAGTCTAGCGAGATTCTTGAAGTTTCATGAGATTACACGTATAGGAAGGTATGATTCGGATTTATATGAACATTGTCTTGAAGTTCTTAGTTCAATTTTTTTTAACGAAAATTTATACAAAAACTTCCAAAGCTAAAAGTCAATTCTATCTGTAAAATTTTTCGTTATACTACTGAATAAACACTGATACGACCAATAATAATGATGTTTTTTTTTCTTTTAGAGCTGGCTTCAATATTCTTCTACATGGTGTTGGCTCAAAAAAATCGCTTATATCACTTTTTTTCAAGAAATATTTAAAAAATGAATATCTTACATTTATTATCAATGGTTTTCTCCCAAATATTACAATTAAACAAGTACATAGAGAATATCTAATAAGTTTTGATATTTTCAAGTCATCTTCTTTATATATATATATAGATTGCTTCAATAGAATAGGTTAGATATTTATAATAGACATATATACTAGATGTCAAATTCTTTTTATATGCAATTTGAAACGTGCAAAAACAGCAAAACATCCGAATGAGTAGATTAATTGAATTATAGTGACAAATTGAATTGACAGGTGACTGCTGTTATTCCTCTTGATTCTGGTATTTCCTTTTTGCAATTGAGTTATCATGCTTTTTTAATGAAAAAGACGACTTTAGAAATGTTTACGGCAGCAATATATGAGTGAATGATGGGAAAAAAATATCGACTTGATTGAAACATGTGATATGATTAAGTTGGAGAATAGATACATTAATGAACAGGTTTTTTTAAATATATTTCAAGAAATTTTATTTGTAAATTCTCTTTCAGACTACAATTTTTTCTATTTATTAATAAAATGGCAGAAATAATTCAATAATTCTTATAAATTTTACAATTGACACTAGAATATATTTTTTGTTCGACTCTCCTAAAAATCATAATTTCAGTGAAAGTATTTTATTATAAGGTATCGACATAGTTAGGATTGTGAGCGAAATTTCAGTCCTTTGCGACTTATGTATCGTTGTATTTTTTTCAAATGAGTCACTTGACATTTTCGATACGACTTCCAAACTCGCGCACGAACAGTTTTATATATGTATACAATTCTTATTTCAGTGGTAATATCTCATGTAGGATAAAACTAACTTATTTTACTGCGGTCTAAATCCAGCTCATGTTTCGTATTAGTAGATGACCAATTCAACGCATTGTGAAGTGTATTTTGGTAGGAGAAAGTTTGGATGCATATCGAAAATAATGTCTGACTAGTTTAAAAGAAACCACAAAAATGCAACAATCCATCAGACCTAAAGAGTTGAAATTTCGGCACATAATTCTAAATATGTCGAAGGATTATAATAGAATATTTGCACACAAATAATAGGTTTTCATAAAGCTCAGCGAAATATCTTTTCTACTGCTCTATGTACATTACTTTTATTTTATGTTTATAGCTATCAACCTATTTCATTGTAGAAACATATAAGAAAAATAGATTACTTAGAAGAATCACAATTTATTAGACAGTCTTTATCTATATAGTATTTTCACATCAGAAAACAAAATCATTATTTAGGTCCTTCAAACTATCTGTTCATGTTCAGAGATTAATATTAATCCATCGAATAGTAATGATGAATGTATACAAGATATAATAAAAAAACTTGAAAAAGAAAGTAAATTAATTCAAGTCTTTCTTTAAAATGTTTTTGAGAAAAAAAAAATGTTTCATTTATCTAGAATTACACATTTATTTATTGATAAATAATATCGATGGAATGAATTTTCGTAATATTAATGTACAAAATATATTTAAATCAGCAGCACAATGTCAATATATTCATATTTTTGCTACTATTGATCATATACATGGACCATTAAGTAAAATAAAAAACTAAACAAAATAAGATTTTGTTTGTTATTTTTATTTTTTCTTTGTTTAGTTTGGAATCAACAAAGTCTTAATAGTTTTCGATGGATATGGTATACTGTACATACATGGTAAGTTCAAAAATCGATAAGAATAAATATTATTTCCTTACTTAGGTTACCTTATATTGATGAAACAACTAATGAAAGACTTAATACAATTCGTTTAAAAACAAGTAAAAAAATTTCGTTTGTTTAGAGAAATTATTTTAATTAATTGAATATTTAGGTCAATTATCAATTACTGCTGTTGAACATGTTATTGAAAGTTTAACACCAAATGCACGACGAATTTTTCGTTTACTTGTGGAAGCATTTTTGGCTAATAGTAATTCAAAAGATTATGAAGGTATGACGTTAATTTAATATTTATTTAAAAGAATTCGAAGGAATTACTCTCATTGTGTAGAAAGACTAGGAAATCGTAACAAAAAAAACGGTTATTAATCATAACATGTGATACAAAAATAATAGGACAAATGTCGACTCTCATTTCTCTTCGATAGAATTGTGCGAAAAAAAAACCTTTTTAATTAAATGAAAACGGATATTGTTCTCTTTCGAACAATCTGTAACTTAATACTGTCATATATTCATAAAGAAAGAGAAACACTTGCATAGTGAATTTGCAATTTTTATATTAATCCATTAAATAAATCGTAGCAATCGACAGTCAACGTTTCTCTTTATAAAACATGGCATTCCTAGGATAATTATTTATTAAATATTGAAAATATGGACAACGCAAATTTTTACCAAAGAATATTCGTTTAGTTAACATTCTAATCAAAAACTAAAACAACTGATGAAATCTTGTAACAATCTCGTTATAGTATCAATCAGTGAAGCGTTTCAACTTTAACCAATTAATAATCAATCGTAACACTTACAACATCATGTTCTTATCAAAAATTACCAAAGCACTTGGAAAATCGATAGCAAAGCTCAAGAAAAAAATGATTACTCTCATGATCCTTATACTGCTTCTGTTGAGATTAAACTCAACAAAGAAAAAGAAATTTACATCGAAAATTAATTTTCGGATGTATAATTATAAAAAGTGGGAACTCTTTTTCAGTGTGCTTCTCTTTTCTCTTACGTCATTTTGTTTAGGAACTGGCATTTGTCAAATTATTTTTATATCGAATTTTATTTTAGTATAGACTATTCTTTGAATTTATAAGATACATGTTTGTGATAGAGTTAAGTAATCGTTTTTTCAATGATTCTATGAAAGATTCTAATCATTTCTACACAACGTTTTTGAGTTCAAAAACATCTGATACTAAGTTATAAAAATTAACCTTTAAAGGTTTTTCTTAATCTCATTGAAATCGATTTTCGTTATTGATTTTCACATGTTTCAGGGATTATTTTTGCTGACATTTTACTATTAATTTTAGTATAGATATTCTCGATCAATTACAGAGAATTCATCCTTTTAAGAAAAAAAGCTTTTTCTTCGAACTTCATCAAAATTAATCATATACTATCGGATTTAAAAAAAATATCTATTTGACAACTTAGTTTTCTTGTAGATAAAGCGGAAAATTCCTTTCGCTTTTTCTCTGTTAATGTGTTTTTGATCGTGCATCTCAGAATTCCTGAAGATGCTTCGTTGTAGCCAATGGTATTTTTCTTTTTGTTTGGCAAAACATGCCAATATTCAGGGATGACAGTGTCTCTTTTTTGAATTCAGCTTTGTTACTATTATATAAAAGAATACTTTTATGATTAGAACGCCTTTTTTTTTTGAGACATGAAGTTTTTCTTTCCCTAATAAGTAAGAATTTAAAAAAAAGAAATAGAATGAAGGCACATAGAGAAATTGTGGTTGTCAAATGACAAATCATATCCTCATTAGACAGTACGAATGACTTACTAAAACAGTTTTAATGTATATATCTATAATTTTTCTTTTTCAGGCATGAAATTTACTGAATTATATGAACAATGTAAACGTTCATTTTATGTAAATAATGAACAAAATCTTCGTTTACAATTAATTGAATTTATTGATCATCGTCTTATTAAACTTGGTAAAAGTACAAATGATGGACAAGAAATTGTTCGATTACTTATTGCTGAACAAGATATTGTTAAACAATTATTAGATAAACTCAAATAATCGATAGTAACAAACACAACAAACAATTAGATAATCAATGTCAGATAGTTATTTTTTTTTCCCTGTTATTGTTCTCTTATGATGAATTTCTTTTTCTATTTGTATCTAAATGCAATAAAATAAATGAACGATAAACATGTCATTATTATTATTTTTTTTTGTAGATGAAAAAATGAATATTGAATTACTTTCTACATTTCAACAAAATTATCCTGAAGAATTCGATGGCACACTTGATTGTGCATCGATGGCTGTTTGTTGTGCTTTTAATAAAGTTGGTAAGTATTTATTAAAAACAAACCGAATACATATACATTTATATTTTTTGCAAACCAAAACGAAATAGGTTCAATGTTAGCTGTCGGTTGTTCTGATGGTCGTCTTGTTGTATGGGATTTTTTAACACGTGGTATAGCTAAAATAATTTGTGCTGATTGGTCACCAATATATTGTATATCATGGTCAAAAAAATCAGATTTAATAGCAACATCATCAACAGATAATACTGTTTGTATATGGTATACATCAACAGGTCGCTGTCGCACACGTATATCATGTATACAATCACCTATACTTAAAGTTCAATTTCATCCACGTAATTCTTCTTATTTACTTATATGTCCAATGAAACATCCACCTGTTTTAATTGATAATAATGGTAAACATACAATAGTTACAATTGATGATGAACCAAATGATATAATATCAACATTTGATAGAAAAGGTGAACATATTATATTAGGTAATAGTCGTGGTTTAATTGTTGTTAAAACATTTTCCGATTTAAAAACTATTTCATCATTTCGAATAACAACTGGAACAAATACAAATACGGTATTAAGACATATTGAAATTCCTCGTCGAGGTAAGAAAAATAAATAAATCAATCAAAGTTGTCAATGATTAAACATTAATTCTATTCAGATCTATTATAAAAACTTGCGAAGGTACCTTTCGAAATGTCTCATTTCGATTTTAATGATTTGTTTTGCCTTTAGATACTACATAGTATTCCAGTGAAAACCTTGGAAGAATTTCAGTTTCTATTTAGACTTGATCAAACTATTACATTTTTCAATGCACCTATTTGTCACATAGATTCATATAGAATCCTAGATTCTCAGAAAATTTCTCTTAAAACAATCTTCATTTGAAGGTCTTATATGGAGAGTTTTAGAGTTTTCACACTTCATATTTTCAAGATATGAATTTTTCAAAATATTCTTATATTATTATCTACACTTCGAAAAGCATCTGTTTTTGAAAAGTTCACGTTGCAGAAATACAAAGTGTAGAAGCTATTGTATGTGAGATCTTCAAACAAAAATAGTTTCCAAACCATGACCTTTCCAAAAATCTAGCATCCTACAGGGATCTCTGACAAATAGGTATATTAAAAGTTCAATAACTCCCTCTATAGCAACTCAAATCCTTCGAAAGTTTTCATTAGTAATTAATTATGGCATTTAAAATGATGATTGACATTATTTTATATGCTTAAATTCTATTAGATTGTAAGAAAACTTGAAAATTAAATACATTCATAGATAATAATTTGTCTGTCTTTCTAATATCAATTTTTTTTGTATTGTAAAATCAAAATTCTTGAAAATTTTACGTAATCATCATTCGAAGTTTATCTGTAGATGAGATACCAGAATAAAAAACATTAAATCTTTCTTTAACATTCTACATGAGTTTTTCTCTTTAAAAGTTTTATTTCTCATATTAGTTAATAATAAATTATTAAAAAAAGTAAATGATGATTTTTAAATATTAAATTATTTAAAATATCCAAACTTCTATTCAGAATAAATGTATATTTGTTTGATAAAAGACTAAATATGTTTCGCCAACGATGTAATAAGTTAACGATCAAATTCCATCAAGAAAACAAAAATCTTATTAGATCATTTTAACAGCTAATTAAGATAAGTAATTTATAACTACAGGAAGAAGAAGAAAGAATACCTCTGTCTTTCGCCTACATTGCGATATTGGATGCTGCTGAGTGATAAATGCAACTGCCGGATATGCTTTCAACAACTAATACTACTTATAGCTCTGGACAGAAGGTCGAAATGAGTGTGAATCGAAACAAACAGCCGTTAGTGATTTGTCTGAGATCATTCCATGACTGCTCATACTGAGATTTGAACATTGAAACTTGTGGATATCTGTCGAATAAAGTAGTCACTCAACTATAGTGGTTCCTAGATCAACAAGATAGATTCTCTAGATGAAAATCATTCAACTAATAAATAGAAATCAAATTAAATTTTTTCCCATTTTCTAGGTCAATATTGTCTTGTTAATACAAGTGATCGAATAATTCGAATCTATAGCTATACTGAAATGTTATCATGTGGTATTGGTCGTGATCTTGAACCAAAACAAAAACTTCAAGATCTTGTTAATAAATCATTATGGCGTAAATGTTGTTGGTCAGGTGATGGTGAATATATATGTGGTGCATCATCTCGACAACATTCATTATATATTTGGGAAACTGTATCAGGTAATTTAGTTAAAATTTTACATGGTACAAAAGGTGAAGCATTAGCTGATGTATGTTGGCATCCAGTACGTCCAATAATTGCGAGTATATCAAGTGGTGTTGTATCTATATGGTCACATTCTCAAGTTGAAAATTGGTCAGCATTTGCACCAGATTTTCGTGAACTTGAAGAAAATGTTGAATATCATGAACGTGAATCGGAATTTGATATTAAAGATGAAGATCGTAGTTTAGATGGTTTAGATTATGCAGGTTCACCAAATAAACGACAACGTTTAGATACAAATGGTAATATTAAAAATAATGATGATGATCATATTGAAATAGATGTTGTTACTGATCAACGTATTGAAGCATTAGTATCAAGTGATGATGATGATATTAATGATCAACTTATTTATTTACCAGTTGCACCTGACATTGAAGATCCTGATATTGAATTTCCAACACCTGTATCTAATGTACCAAAAACTCGTACAACAAGTCCATCATTACAAACACGTGTTTCAGCTGATGAAACATATGATATTCAATTAAAAATTCCACCTGTTCATGATGTACATCCATATTATGGTGGTACAAAACAACCACGATCAACAGTAAATACATTAATAAATACTCAAGATTCTATAGGTAATAAACGTGAAATGAAAAATCGTCGTAAAGGACATCATCATCATCATCATCACCATCATCATCATCATTATCAATATCAACAACAAAATTCTCTTGTACAATCAGAACAAACAAATCAACAAACTATTTTATTACCAAAATCAATTGATGCAGCTGTAGCAACTGTAACAAATAATCAAAAACGATTATTAGTAACACAAACATCAGAAATCAAAGGACAACGAGCACGTTCAGCTCGTCTTGAAGGCAAAAAAGCTGCAGCAACAACACCAGTTGTAGTTAATACACAAACATCCGTATCAATAACAACGACAACAACAACTGATGAAATAATTAGTACACCACGTACTAAACGTAGTAGTCATCATACACATTCAATCGATAATGATGTTGACTTTATACCACATTAAAATATCTATATTAATTTGATATTGTTTTCTTTTTCTGTTGTTGTTTAGTATTAGAATCTCTTGTGTGTATGAGAGTTTGTTGTGATTCTTTGTTTGCATTGTAAATATTTTGTTTTGTGTTTTTAAACGTACAGAAAATGATTCGCATATTTAGAAAAAAAATTACTTGTCTCTTTTCTTTTTTATATAAGATAAAAAAAAAAGATATGATTGAGATAGGAGCAAGTTATCCGACTGTTAGAATTATAAAATATATTAAAGGAATAAACTGTTTTTATATATTTCATCTCAAACGATACATTATAAGTTTCCGATTGCCTTTTCAATAAATTCTATAGTTCTATATCGAATTTTAATTATCTGTATGATTTAAGTTAGAATTAAATTTCATTAAAGAAATTTATTTGCTTTGTTTCATTTTTGTAAATATTATTTACAGCAAAACACTAAATAAAAAACTTATTTCTTAAGTATTATTGAAGATATGCTTGTCTGGCGACGATTTATTCATATAAATGTATCACGATATTTATCTCAATCAGCTGTTGCTTCAAATTCACCATCACCATTAAGTGTTTTACGAAAAAAAACGGGTTATTCTTTATCCCATTGTCGGACAGCACTTCAACAATTTAATGATAATATTGAACAAGTAAATATTTTTAAAAGTACTAAAAGTTTATTTTTACAAAATTTGTCTTATTTTTTAAGGCTGAAGCATGGCTTCATCAACGTGCTCAAGCTGAAGGTTGGAGTCGAGCAACAAAATTACAAAGTCGTGCTGCATCTCAAGGTTTAATTGGTATTGTTACAAATGCAGATTCAGCTGCGATGGTTGAGGTTCGTAAAACTAAAATCTTAGACTATTTTATATATAGTAGAAGACAAAAGTTTAGAGCAGCTGTATGTTTTAATTTTCTGTTCGATGGTAATAGCCAGCAAGAGTTTGAAAAAGAATTCTCTATGAGGATTGGTAGGCCTGAAGACTTTAAACAACTGCTTGGATGATGATCTGCGGAAAACCAAGATATCCAAAACTAGCTTCCTAACTTTCATTTGAAGCTTTTGGGGAAATATTTTATTTGATAGAGCAAAATGAGACGTCTCCGATTTTTCTATGACTTTTCTTTATCGAACGGCATTCAATTTACAGAAGATCTCAAAGTGTCAAACACGGTAAATATATTGAATCTTTCAATAAAAACAGAAGAAAAATACTTCTTGAATCTTCTGTCAATTAAGTGCAGTTCGATGAGGGAAAATCCTAGAGCGATTTGAGGTGTCTCATTTTGTTTTATCAAATAGAATATTTTTTCAAAAGCTGCGAACGAAAGTCAGACAGCTGATTTTGCCCAGACTCTTATTCAAGCAGTTTTGTTGAAACCTTTGGACCTACTAATCCTGATAGAGATTCCTTTCAGTTATACAAATATTTTTTTCAAGTTCTTTCTAACTATTACCATTAACGAGAAAACTTTAAAATACATTTGCTCTAAACGTTCGTCACCACCATTAAATATATGTATTTATTTAGATTAATTGTGAAACTGATTTTGTGGCTAAAAATGAAAAATTTCAACAACTTGTTTCTCATGTTGCAAATAGTTTAATAGTTAATCAAAAGGATAAATCGAAAGAAAAGGTTTTTATTTTCTTTGATGATCTTTGATTTTTTTCTTCTTCATTCTATTAATTTATATTTCTTTATAAAGATATTTTATGATAAAGATGCTCTATCAACTTTACCTTCTGTTGATGATCGTTCAAAAACATTAGCTGATATAACAGCTTTATGTGTTGGATCAGTTGGAGAAAATGTTATTTTACGGCGTGGTGTTATATTTAATATTAAAAATAATCAAATATTAGCTAGTTATTGCCATGGACAAATTAATAATGCAAGTACAGATACATGTCGTATGGGAAAATATGGTGCACTTGTTAATTATTCTCAAATTGATTCAACTATAACGAATGATTCAAACGTAATAAATCATTAAATAGAAAGAAAAATATTCTTTTTTTATATTTTCTGTTTTAGGATGAAAATGCTTCAACATTATCTTCAGCTATATTGACTCGTTCTTATCCATTACGAACAATATGTCAAAATAATATTCAAAAACCAATTGAATTAAGTACTTATCTTGATCAAGAAGATGAAGCAAGTCAAATTCATGAATATCTTAATGGATATATTTATGCCTTACCATCACGTGAAAGTACACATGATTTATTTGTAAAGAATTTAAGTGCACAAATTGAGCAACAACAAATAAAAAATGTTCATATTCTTCCAATGGATATTCGCATACAAACACCTGATCCTATTTATATTTATTATCCAAGTTTAAGTCTTAGTAATCAAACACTTAAAGCGGATCAAGCAATAACACGTGAACCAGTTGTTATTATTGAACTTATTACACCAACAACTGAACGTTTTATATTACATGAAAAATCAATTAACTATAAAAGAATTCCATCATTAAAAGAAATTATTTATATTTGGCCAAATTTAAAAATAGCTCAAGTCGATTTTCGTGATGGTGAATCATCGAAATGGACGAGAAAATACTATGGTTTACAAGATAAAATTCCATTAGTGCAAGCAATTGGTAATGGTGAATTAGTACTTACTGATATATTTAATAATATGGTAAGTCAAATGTTAAGTTTTATATTTCAATATATGAATCATTTTGATAAGATAAAATGATCTTGTGTCAAAAAAAACAAATATCATTTTATGTTATCAAAATGAAAAAAACAAAAGAAATCAGTTTTCTTTTCTTCCCTATTAGAAATTATTTATCACATATTATCATGAAATTCTAAACTTCGTAATCGTATAACATTTGAAATCTAATAATGTTATATATTTCGACACAATGATCGATTTCTGATGAATAAAATAAATATTAATTACTTTTGTTTTCTTTTTTTATTGAGAAAAAAAAAATCAATAAATCATTATTTTTCACATAATAAAGGAAAACTTATCCAGTGAAAAAAACTCTATCTAATGTGAATTAAACTCATTCATTTTCAAGTCAGATTGCCAAAATAAAAAAAGACAAGAAAATAAATAAATTATTCATTTATTCATTCCATAATTTCTTCATTTTTTCATTCATTTTTTATTATTTGCCCACCTTTTGAATAAAATGTAACATGCACTTCATTAGTTCGACCTGTTCGTTCATCAAATATATTACAATGATCATATGGTGGTACATAAAGATGTAATGTAACACCTGTATCCGTATGACTTGGATTTTCAACACGATGTAAACCGATTGTATCATTTATATAAGCAACTTGTCCTTCTTTTAATTCTGTTCGACAGATAAATTGCATTGGTTCTTCTTTACTTTCATTGTCACCATTTGGCCATGCATATTTCGTTTCAACTAAATTTCCTTGTAAACATTTCATAAAACAATGTGAATTCGTATGATCATGTATTGATGAGCCCTGACTTTCAGCCCAACATAAAATCATTAAATTAAATTTTCCATTACCAGCATCAACTAAATTTCTTGTATATTTATTTTGTTGAAATTTAATATATGGTGCCCATTCTTTCATATTACCTTTATAATTGTTCATTATTGTATACACATAATCAATATCAACATCACTTGTAGAAAATGCTTGATAAATTAAATCAATTAATTCAGTTAAAGAATTTGGTTGTGTTGATAAATGTGCTGTTTTATCAACATATTGCATACGAATTGATTGAATATCATTGGCATTAGTATTAACAAGTGTTTCCGTCATATTCGTTTGTTATGATTGAATACAAAATCGAATATACTATTTATTTAAGATGAAGAATATATATATAGGAAGGCTTTTTTGTTTTTGATGGATTAATTTTTGTCTTTTTTCCTTTGTTTACATCAGAACTATATAACCTTACACAAACGTATTCTTTTTTTTTTCTTATGTTATCAAAACAAAAAAATAATCTAATCTCTAATCGAATGTGAAATTTGATCAATAATCTATTGACGAACCATAACTGAAGAAAAAGTTCAAGGGTTGTTTTTTTTTTCTTTTATAGACAAAACAATTTGGACGTTTACTTGCTCAACATATTGTAGCAACACGTTCGAAAACAATTGGTTTTAATGAAAAGAAACAAATAGGAAATGATGAAGATCGTTTATTATATCAAAAATGGATGCATACCGATGATAAGAAAAAAACAGTAGAAATATTTCTTAATGAAAACCAATTAAATGTTAATGATTTTGCACGATTTGAATGTGGAGAAGAAATTTAATTGACTAAAAGTCATCAGGATTGTTGAAATCTTTTTTTGTAGTATCATCTTAATTTGTTTTTTTTTTCTTTGTGTTAAACACCATTTTTTAGGTAAAAATTCATCATTTTATGTTTGTTTTTCCGAAATAAACATTAAGTTTACTAAAAATAAACGATTTTTTTTGTTTACAATCAATACTTTATAGTTATTTCATTATTTAGAGTGACTTAAATGCGCATTAAGTAATACATTTACTCTTTGTTGAATTTAATTTATTTTAATTTTAGACAACATAAGTTTTTATTTCAGATGGCTTCTCTTGCCTCTAAACCAAAGGATTTTGAAGAAGAAATACAAAAAGCACGTGAATATTATATGTGTAAGAAATCTTTCATTGAAATCATTTCAAATTGAACATATATAAACATACTTTTAGACGGAGATTATAGTAAAGGTATAACATTTTATAAATTAGCTATTGATAAACTTCGACGTTATTGTCAAACATTATTTGATGGAGCTGAGAAAAAACGTGGCACTGAAGTTTGTTTGATTGATTTTCATCGTATTTATATGGTGGTTTTGTTTTTTCATTTTACCATATAGTGTCTAGCAGAACTTGAGCGAGAACTTCAATTAACAATAGAACATGAACGAATGATAAATGAAGTTCATGAGAATTTATTAGGAAAATTTATTGGTGGTGGTGGTGGTGGCGGACGACCTGTTAGTAGTGATGTTTATAATGAGTTAAATGATGGAGAGAGTTTTTATAACGCAGTTATTGATGAACGTCCGACACGTGATTTAGGTTTCAATAATAATCGAAATCCTCCATATGGTGCTACTCCGTAAGAATCATTAAGATATATGAATAGAAAATTTTTTTCTAGAAAAAAATCTTATTCTAGATTTCAAACACCAGCTGCACGTTTTCAAGAAGCTCGTCGTGATGTACGATCAACAAATAATAATATAAAATCTAGAAAAGCTACATTAAATCTTCCAGATAATAAACAAAAACAACATGATAATAAACGTGTTAATAATCAACAAAATAGTGGAGTTAGTTTAAATCTTGCTTTTGATTATTAAAAGAAAACAAAAACGTATGTTTGTTTTATATTTTTAGGAGAAAAAATATCAACCAACAAATGCAGAAAAAGATTTAGTTGAAGGATTAGAACGTGATATTGTTCAAAAAGATCCAAATGTTCGATGGTAAAATGAATATTTCTTTTTCTTTCATTCATATTATCGAAGTTTATCTTAGGTCGGATGTTGCAGGTTGTATTGCAGCAAAAAAATTATTACAAGAAGCTGTTGTATTACCACTTTATATGCCAGATTTTTTTAGAGGCATTCGTCGACCATGGAAGGTATTATTTATCACATATATATATATATCTGTTGTATCGAAGTTACACTGACCAATAAAGTTACTTCAATTGATCTAAATACCAAATAAATATCAGTTAATTGATAATATTAAAAGCAATAAATAAAATTAGAGTTAAGTTTTCATTGTAAAGGGTGGAAATGTGGGTGTGTATTAGGAGAAAGGATCCATAATGGCATCCACATTAACAACCACACCCATACTCACATCCACATCCACACTAAAAAGGCACATCCTATAATTTTAATACATTGCTTTCATTATTATCTATTAACTGATATTTTTTTGGCATTTACTTCAAGTGAAGTAACTTCGACTCAATTATCTAGCAAAGTTGCAACTTCATCAACCAGTGTAATTTCAATAGAACATACGTATATTTATAAATATTAATATTAATTATATATTTCAATTAGGGTATACTTTTATTTGGTCCACCTGGTACAGGAAAAACCATGTTAGCTAAAGCAGTAGCAACAGAATGTAAAACAACATTTTTCAATGTTGCTGCTGCAAATTTAACATCAAAATATCATGGTGAAGGTGAAAAATTAGTTCGTTTACTTTTTGAATTAGCTAAGTTTTATGCACCATCAACGGTATTTATTGATGAAATTGATTCATTATGTTCATCACGTGGTCAAACAAATGAACATGAAGCTAGTCGACGTGCTAAATCCGAATTACTTATTCAAATGGATGGAGTATCAGGTGCACTTGGTAAGATTATTTCTTTCATTTTACTTCATTCAACGGTTGGCCGCCGTGACTGAATAGGGAGTACCTTTTCAGTTGTCAGATCACTTTTCGACTGAGACGCTGTTCATTTGATCAGTGCTAATGAATAATAGAAAAGTCTAAAATGGTTTACTTTTCTGAGCCTACGTTCTTGAGATAATCTAAATTTTGCTGGATTTTTCAAAGAAAAGGTGTGGTCCCCTCAGGTCATGTGAAAAACTGACTTTTGAGTTTTGACTTCAAACTTTGCATGAACAAAGCTCTTAATGAGATTAGTTCATTGGGCGAATTTTTGCTTTTCTGGTATTTTCTTCCAGAGATGTAAATATATGAACAAAACTTGCTTTTCGACATGAAAGAATTTCGAATGTTGAATACCTTATCATAAGAGATCCGAGAGAAGTTACAACTTGTAAAATGAACTAATGTCATTGAGAGCTTTGTTCGTACAGAGTTTGAAATTGAAGCTCAGAAGTTGATTTTTCATGTGACCTGAGGGGAACTACAGCTTTTTGTTGAAAAATTCAGCAAAAATTTTGGTGTCTCAAGAACGAGGGTCCATGAAACCAAATCATTTTAGACTATTCTGTCACTCAATAGTACTCATCAAATAAAGAGCGTTTCGATCGAAAAGCGATTCAACACTTGAAGAGGTTTCCACGTGAGTGGCTACGCTATTCGACACGTATTCACATGGTGCTGTGGGTCCACCTTAGTACCATCAGTCATGGAAAGATCCGGAAAAAGTCACTAACGCCTATTTGTCTCACATTACTCGTTCGATATTATGCTGACTATCTGATGACATACATCTGCTCTCATGGTTAGTAAGTGTGTATGGAAAGCTCAAGCAATTGAGTTCAAGAACTCTGCGTCAAGGCGGTCTCCTGTTCAAAGTTACTACTAGTCATAGTTCTAGAGAAGATATCGAGCGATTGAATCTGTCATTAAGCAGCACCCCATACTGCAAGGTAGTTGAAAAGCAGTAGTATTGTTCTTTGTTCAACGTTTTATTATATTTTCTTGTTTATTATTAGGAAATGATGATCCATCAAAAATGGTTATGGTACTTGGTGCAACAAATCATCCATGGGATCTTGATGATGCTATGCGTAGACGATTAGAAAAACGTATTTATATTCCATTACCAGATCTTGAAACACGAAAACAATTACTTGAAATAAATTTAAAAGAAGTTCCACTTGATACAGATGTTAATTTAAATTTAATAGCTGAAAAACTTGAAGGATATTCTGGATCAGATATAACAAGTGTTTGTCGGTTAGTATAATGAATTATATTAATTTATATATGTATATATATATATATGTGTGTATGTGTTTTTTAATCCAGAGATGCAGCAATGATGCAAATGCGTCGTGTAACTGAAAATTTAAGTATGATCGAAATACAAAATATAGCTCAAAATTTAAAAGAACAATTACAATTACCAACAAAAATGGAAGATTTTACGAATGCCATTTCGAAAATTTCATCATCTGTTTCAAAAGAAATGCTTGAAAAATATGATAAATGGATGAAAGATTTTGGTTCGGTTTAATTTTTCGATATTCTTTATTTTTTTTTTGTCTTGTTTACTCTCTCTCTCTCTCTATTTATATCATCACAATATCTTTCTTTGCGATCAATGTCAGTTATTATATATTATTATTTTCTCCTTTTTTTTTGACATCTATTGTAGTACTGATAAGAATTCTTATGTTATGAAATAAATTAATATAGAAATTAATATATATATATATGTATGTATATGCAAAAACAACAATGCATTCAAACTAAATCATTTCAGCTTTTAAATACCATGAAAAACACAATATTATCATTTCTATCTATGTTATCCGTTTGAATACTGAGCGATAAAATAACTGTCGTACATGGTTGACACTCGTTTGAAGGACTGATATTACTCCGTATGATTGGTTTGCTACGCTTCAATAATATTTCACTTGTTACGCCTATATGCATTCGTTTGCGAGGTATAAGTAATACAAGCGTACAGATACATAAAACAAATGTTGATGTTTACATCTATCTATCATCAAACGAGTGTGTTTCTTTTAGTTTTTTCGCTCGCGCGGTTTTCTTTCTATTTAATACGTATACAATTTCCCGATCTACGTAGAACTACATATTTTTCCAAGTAGGCTTGAGAAATGTCTACATAGCACATAAACCAGTTGTTGTTGTTAATATACCCTAGTGATATATATATATATATACATATATATAAAGGAGCATTCGACCCCGTTTTGTGCCTCTTTTAACCGCATCCAAGGTCGTTTTTTTTCTCTTCTTTCCGTTACGACAAGAGATAGAATGCATAATAATTATATAGATATGGAAGAAAAAAAGAGCAAAATAGTGCGTAAAATAATACAGCTGGAGATTTGCTTTGTTGATTATTTAACTGTGGCATTACTTATTGTTTCCTCGATTCTTGTCTCATATTCCTTTTCATAAGCCCGTTAGAACTAGCGAATATACGATCTATCTTTGATATATTGGCCGTCAACTGAAACCAAACAACACATTTTGTGGTTTATTAAAGGTATCAAGTCGACTTTTACTGTTAACAGCTACGTTCTCAGTTGATTGACACGAAGGCTGATTCAATTATTATTATATACATACTTATACATATACAAATATTCTTGCAATTTTTTCTTACATATATCTCGTCCTTAGTAAACCTGTATATAACTAAAGGACGACAACGTTACCGTACGAAGAAAAAAGAAAAAAAAACAGCAAGGATAGAGACAAGAAATAGAAAACGTATAGAAACCAATAGAAGATATAGATATCTTCTATGTTGACAATCAACTGTCGAACGAGGTCGGCCGTTGTATGAGACAGACTTGATGAAATGGTCATTGTTCGTACATATTGACATCAAGAATAGTAAAACATAAAAGTCAACATCTTATTTTGCCTTACTAAGGAAAAGATATTTGTATGCATTATTAGATATTACACGATATAGCATGGAGCTTTCCCTATTTTATTTCGTATTTACTCTGCTTATATTATTGTCTACAGCTGACCCTACTGAAGTAAGTAAACTACAAAAAGAGAATAATAAAACACGATTAAAACATTTCAATTATTCTTTAAGTTTGATTTTCAATGTCCAACACCTCGTCGTTTATTATCCGTTGGGCCATTAAATTCACCATTAGTAGAAAAGAAGTCTCATGACAGTCCTTTATCTTCAAAATCATCATCACCACCCAAATATGCTCGTTCAATTGATTCTCATGGTCTTACAGTTTATATTCGACCACAAACACCAAAATCATTTGGTTATAAAGCTCCTTCATATAGTCATTTGCTTAAACCAAAATTGCATACAAATAAAGAAACGTCAAAATTGAACACAAAGAAAGAAACACCAAAATTAAATACAAATAAAGAAAAACCAAAATTGAAAACAATCAAACAAAAATCAAAATTAAAACAATCAAAAAATGAAAAGAAAAAACTGTTGAAAAAGAAAAATTTTAAAAAACATAAAGCATCAATCAATATTAAAACTCAAGAATTAGTAACTGTTAATCATGATGAACCACATCAACATCAAACATTATTTCATATTGGTTCAACACCAAAACTCGATAAAAATATTAAAAAATTAAACAAATCTAAAGCAAATAAACAAACAATACTATCTAAAACCAAAAATGCTACTAGTAATATTAAAATTGCGAAAAATATTACAAAAAATTTACCCACGGCAAACGCAACTTTACCTATAAATGATAAAAAGGCAAAAATTACAAAAAAAGATAATAAAACTAATATTGATGAAAAGAAGAAAACCAAAAAAATATTAATCAATAGAACGAGTGAGAATATATCTCTCACTCCACCTATTACTGATAAACCGACTACAACTTCATCATCTTTTTCTTCTCCATTACCATCAACAATAGATAAAAAAACTCAAGAAGACAAACCAGAACCGAGCAATATCATAAACGAAACAATTGAACCATTAAGTACACATGATGATGAAAATAAATCAGTTGTTGGTCGTGCTTATCATTTCGTTAAAAATATGTTTCAATTATCAGATGATTTTCTTAATGATAATTATACTCAAGAAAATCATATCATCGACATGACAAATGAACATCAACAATATCATTCTCGTAAATTACTTTCCATCGATGATAATAATATATCAATAATTATGAATAATGATATAACTGATAATGAATATGATCTTTATTCAAATGATGATATACCTGATGTGGCAACTGATGATTTATCATTTGTTGTAACCAGTATATCTAAACGTCGATTACTTTCTGTCAAAACAAAGAAATCTTTGATATTATCAAAAGCTAATAATGAAAAAGAAAAAAAATCAGCATCAATAAACAATGTCAATGCAAATAAGCCTAAAGTTGGTTGGACGTATCGTTATCGAATTTCACGTTATCTTGATGCTCAAAAACTGAAACAAAATAAAAATAAAAATAAAAATAGAATAATAGGAGAAGGAAAAACTAAACGACATTCCCAACAACGACAATCAAATTGGAAACAAAATCAAAAAAAAACAAATCCGTCACGTAATAGAAAACTTTCAAAACGAAAACTTTTGAAACATTCTAATGATGACCATATAAGTTGGGATAAGGATAAAATGTAAGTTTATTTTATTCGAAATTTATTATATTTAAAACGTTTTACTTCAGAAATTATGTTTGAAAAAATGAAACGAATTTATTCATAATATTAATATAATTCTCAGCTTTGTAGATATGTCCATTCACATGATTTTTCTTTTACAGCAGTAATTTGAGTTGTAATGGTTTTCTTTCTTTTTTAAGTTTTGTTTTCGATCAATCAGTCAATTTTCTATATGACAAGGATCAATGTTAAACATAAGAAAAGATTTCAACAGTTTTTCTTTAGATGTCACACTTCAGAGCACGATGTGTACAGATTTTCTTCAGTAGGAGTTTGAGTACGTACTAAACTTACTCAACTCTGTCAGACTGACAAAATAACATCTTCATCTGACTCTTGAGTCAGATTCTAGAGTTTCGATACACTGTCTGAACACTAGTTCTGTATATCATTGATGATCGAGTTAACTATTTATCGAATTTTATTTTTTTTACTGAATTGTAGAACGCGAGAGCGATTAAAAACCGGGACTTATGTCCTAATTTGTGTAATCATCAGAATAAATAAAACAATTTTTTTTCTATACGCAAGAAAGAAATGAACTTACATATACATACGGAATACGTTTACAGGTCTATTTTCAAGCTGATGATTACTTCTTCCTTTCTTTATGTTTTTTATTCTAATTTACTAAAGGATAAGGTTGCTTTACTAACCATTTAAATCTTACAAAACTTTACAGTATTACCACTCTATATCGGATGTTTTGACAAAAATCAAAAGTTATTATTATTGTTTGTTTTCGAACTTATAAATTAAAGATGTTAGTTTCATAGTTATATCTCATTACAAATCTTTCAGTTTTATTCCAAAATATATACAAACCCTCATATTAAATTTCATTTTTATTTTCATTAAAACAACATTTTCAGTCTTTCAGGTGAATAATCAAAAAGAAAACAAATTCAATAACCTGTATGTAGATATTAACCCTTCCTTTATACATATAGATCTAACCAAGATACCGTCAATACCGTATCAATTACCGAAACATTTGTACCTAAACGTCATTTATTAATGTCTAAACGAAAAAATAAATATAAAGAAGATGATGATAATGATGAAGAAGATGTCGACAAAACAAATAAACTTCGTCGAATGAAAACTCTTGAAGAATCTACCGATCCAATTCTTATCGTTCAGTCATATGATCGTGGTTTATATAAACCTCGTGTGGGTTGGCAATTTCGTTATCGTGTTTCTCGTTATATTGATTCATTACGTGAAAATATTCGTGAAGATCAAGAACGTTTAAAATTAGGTTTACAAGCTATCAAACGTAAAACACCGCAAGAATTAAGTGGTAAACGTAAACGTGTTTTAGATAAACCATTTGTTTCTGACGAGGATGAATTAAAAAAAAAAGAAGAAGAAGCAATAAAAACTGTAGAAGTAACTCAATTTTTTTTAATTGAATAAAAATTAGAAAAATCAAATTTCTTTTCTTTTGCTTTTTTGTTTCTCATTTAGGACAATAAGCCTAATGCTGGTTGGCGATATCGATATCGTATAAATAAAATGGCTGACGCTAAAAAACGTGGAGATTATATTGATGATGAACAAGAAAAACTTAAAGAACGTCTTGAACAAGAAAAGAAACAATCAGATCTAAATAAATCTCAAGATGATGAACATATTATTGGAGAAAACGATCTTGATCCTGAATTACGTCAAATAAGTCCTGAAGGTCGTCGTGTTGGATGGGCATATCGTTATCGTATTCGTCGTAAACTTAATGATTTAAAACAACAACAAGCTGGTGAATATTTAATTTTATTATTCAGTGTTCATAAAACTTCTTTCTCTTCTTTTTTTTCTTTATTTGAATAATTAGAAACTGGAATAGCATTTGATTTAGCAACATTAAGTGTTAAAGATGAAGAGGCAGTTGTTCCATCAAAGCCAAAGTCAACGGAAAAGAAGAAACGAACTGAATCCATCGAAGAAACACCAAAAAACCAAACAAAATCTGTTGGTTGGCAATATCGATATCGAGTCTCAAAAATGAAAGAAGCACAAAAACATAATAAATCAAAAACATCGACAAAAAAAAGTCAAGATCAAACATCAATTCAGGAGCAACTTGATCCAGAATTAGCACGACTTGCACAAGAAGAACGAGCCGTCGGATGGAAATATCGGTTAGTTGAAATTATTTTCTTGAGAAAAAAAGTCGCATGTTTTTGTTTTAAACTCGTTTACTTATTTCAGTTATCGTATTCGACGTAAAATTGATGCATTAAAAGAAGCTGCCAATCGTGAAAGTGGAAAACGTACTAAAAAATTACCGTCATCATCAAAAAGAAAAAATAAAGACAATCTTCAAGAAAAAGTTGAAGAATCATTTGAAAAAATTCTTAATATTGATGATATTCATGAAACGCCATTTATGGAATATTTTCGTCGAGCATCATCATATGTTTTATTTGGTCTTGTACCAACAGCAAAAAAATCTATTTGTCTTTTACCATTACCTATAACGTTTTCTTTTTGTAAACAAGAAAATATTGAACAACCAGTAACAAAAAGAGAAAAACCAAAACGAATTCGAATTAAAAAATTAAAAACAAGAAAAGAACAACGTGCTAAACAATTTATACGTTCTCGTATAACGAAATTAGGCATAGAAGATAAAGATACTGAACGACGTGTTGATGAAGCTATGAAAGATTTATATAAAACACCATCATTACCACCTTTACAAACACCACCATCAACTCGAAAAAGTGAAAAAAATAAAAAAAAACGACATAAAAATTCGCCTAAACGACCAAATCAAGATGAACAAAGAAAACATTTTAATGAAAAACATATGATAAAAAAAAAGATTGGAGTGGAATCAAAAAAGAATAAAAATAAAAAACGATCTCAAATCATTGGTCAAGAAGTTAAAATTAAAAATAAGCATAAACTTTGTCCGTTTGCTGTTACAAAAGCACCTCCAACTAAACAAAACTCTCAACCACCTTCTTCTTCTTCGTCTCGACGTCTCCGAACTCTATCTGAAGTTATCCGTGAAGAAGCGGCAACTCTATTTGGAGGAACATTGAAATCTTCGAAAACATCTGAAGATATCAATGACGAAATAAACGAAGCCAATGAAGTTATACAAGAACATTCAAATCTTAAAGCAAAAGAAAAGTCGCTGCCGCCGACTCCTGTTGATAGTACAATATCTAATAAAGAAGATCAGTCGACATTAAGTGGTAAAGACAAAAAAGCAAACAAAGAATATACGAAAGAAGATCTGCATGATATGCTTAATTGAGAAAATCATAATAATAATAATAATAATAATAATAATAATAATAATAATAGTTGTTAGACAAATTATTTTTACCTTCTTTTTTCAATAAAGAAGATTTTTCTAAATATTATATATGTATAAAACTAGTTTAAATATTAGAATATTGAAATGAAGTCAACGAATTAATTGATAGTTGTGATTGAGTATTAATTGATGGTGATTCTTCGAAGTGATTGATCATTTCATTTGAATTAAGATATTCAATAGAAATCTGTTTATGAATTCGTGATGGACGACTACACTTTGTACAAACAAAAACTAAAACAATGGTTATCGATATGAGAATAATACAACCGACGAATAATATAAATATGATTAATGTTTTCTTTAATCTATTTGTTGTACGTTGTAGATTATTTAAGATTGTTGATACATTAGTAATTGTATCAGAAAAAATCAATCTGTCATTATTATATGTAATGAAATTTCTTTTTATTGATTGGAGATGTTCATCAATACGTTTATAACGTACAAATAATTGTCGACGATGTAATTTCAAATTATCTGATCGATAGAGAATAATTGTTGATTGACATATTGAATAGTAGTTTGTAAGCATAGAAAGCCAAATTTTAAATACGAGTTTAAGCATATTTCAAACCTTTTAATAAACAACAACTCCTAATATTGAAACAAAATATCTACCCGCTTTTACTTCATATTAACATTTGGATACGCAAAAATTTATTTGTTATTATCAATGTTTTGATTAAATTTAAGCTAATTTCTATTTTCAGTCCTTTAAAAAGTGTTAAGAACTTCTTTTTCAACGAATACTAAGAGAAAAAAAAAACCATATTATTTTATCTAAGAGTTTCTATCAACTACTTTTCAGTAAAAAAATATCGCTTTTAATAGTGTTGTTCTGGCAAGTTAGTGCCTGTGTCAATCTGCACGTTTTCGTCATTGCAACATTCCTTCGAATAATGTTGATCGTTCACCTCTTGATGCGAATTTTCAAGATGAGTTCTTTTTCCCACAAGAACAATCTAATGCAATAATTATGTCTTTATCTTTGCCATAGGTCGTGTGAAAGAATAAACAGCACAGAATGTGTAAGGATCAAACGAGTGACATTCATAGGAATGTTAATGCCAAATTGCTTATTATATACCTTTCACGAAGTAGAAGATCCTGATTGATCAAAATACATGTTGCAATGACAATATAAAGCAGATGCATGGGTAACATTTGTCTGCTGAGCAAGACTTTTTGAAATAAAAATTCCACTAACTACTTTTCATATATAACATGTGCAAATCGTATCAATGCTTGCTAAAAATAATTTTCTTTTAGTCTATTTTTTCATTATGAAAATGTTAGTCTGGTAGATAAATGTTGACACCAATCTGCGCGATTTCGTCATAGCAACATATGTTTGCATTAAGTGTCATTATATACTTCTCGGTATAAACTTGGTAAGCAACTTCTATGATTCAACACAATCGAACAGCAACTCTTTTGTCATTACATATTTTTTGTTCCTATTTTTTCTTCTTTCTCTTTAACATCTGTCACGGCATCCTGATTATTTGGCATTCTTTCTCAACAACTGCTATTGCTTGTTACATTTTTGCACCAAAGTAAATAACTGATTTTAATCAACATATATGTTGCAACGACGAACTTACGTAGACTGGCAAATATATTGGTCTACCTGAGCACCAGTCTTATTGAATGCAAATATTATGAAATTCACGTATTAATCTTTTTTTTAAATTATATTTTCTAACAGTTGTTGTTGCTCCCAGTGTCAGAAAAATAGTAATAAAAATGAGTAAATAGAAACTTGCAATTATTCGACGTTAATCAATGAAAGTCACCAAATATACAAACACAAATCAATGACTAACTGTTCACCATTATCAAATAAATAAAAACGAAATGAATGATATTGAATGATTATAACTGTTCAAATATTTTTGTACAGTTGAAATTTTAATCGTAAAAATTCATGTAAATCATTAGCAATCATATGAATCAATGTTTTATTATTAGAGAACATATCAAAAGCTTGTTCGAAAGAATCACATTTATAACTCTTGAGTATTTTTTCCTATACTTAAATAACCTACTCTTCCAAGTTTCATTGAATTTATTTCTGATAAATATCTATGGTAATAAGTTAGTTCGAGTACCTTGCAATTATAAAGCCAACATTGTAAGTCAGGCGCGATAAAATCATATCAAATTATCAATACATTAGGATTACATTTTAAAGCTTCTGTAAAATTACTAAGATATAAATTGGGCCTTATTCTAAAAGATCTACAATAATCACTAACAAAAGAACGTCGATGAAGTTAGTAATATTCATGTGAGCGTGTACTCGGATGAAATGTTCCATCTATTTCCTAAGCTTGTTTCATATTATAAAAAGTGGCGCATGGAGTAATGACAGAATATCTCTTATCCATACTATTTATGGTAAAATATACTCAATAACTCCATCCAAAATATCTTATCAGATCGTCTTGAAGTGTGTAAAATTTGGTTGTAAATATTGATAGACAGTATCATTAGAGAAAATATTGATTTTTTTTTTCAAACGAAGTGACAGTTATTTTAATCGTTAAGATAAATGTTTACAAAGAATTTAATGTTTAATGGATAAATGTGAAGATGAAATAAAAAGATTTCTACTTAATTAGTTTTTTTCTTTGATTATTTATTTTTAATATTAAGTAATAGACGTCATAGAATAAATGATTTGTTGTTAATGAATTAAACGATATAATTTTGAATGACATTTTCAAATCTATTGATTTTACCCATTTATAGAATAAATCTGACATTTAGTACATCCTGATATTCTTTTACATGATCGATTCATAAATCTTATTTTGTAACATCACATATGACACATTGAAGACATTGTTCTTTTCATAATAAAAAACAATTATTCATTATCTGGAGCAAAATGAAACGCCTATATTCTTTATTCTTGGTATAGAATGACTCATCGGTAGAAAAAAAAACGATTAAGAAGAAATTGATTTATGAAGAACACAACTGATAAATGTTAAAAGCATTAATGTAATACTCGAGTTTTTTTTCGAACTTTTTTACGATCATAAGAAAGATAAAAGAAAGAGTTGGATGTCATCAAGTTCATATTCATATTCATTTACATGATGATGATTTATTGTGCAAACTGTACCCTTGTAGACTAGTGTTGTCATTACGTAGTAGCCTATATTTCGTCAACAGTAGATATGTTTATCAGAACTCATCGTATACCTATTTGTAATAATATCTAAATCAAGTGTTTTTTTTTCTATGCACAATTTTTCTACGAGCATAGTTACTTATTAGGTTTCTTTTGTCAAAGTGTTAATAATCAATGTATATATTACCATGATGAAAACATACGGACGATATCAATCTGCTAAATGTAACGCGTATTTCGTTTTTCTTTAGTCTAGAATTTGAATTTCAATATTAAATACACAAAATGTTAACAACACTCTTAAGTAGTAGCGTAATCAAGATTTCAACGATGAAAGAGGCTCATTTTCCTGAACCACTCGTATTGATTACGTTACTATCCTTAAGCAAATTTTATTCATATAACATCAACAAAAAACAGCGTTTAATCACGTTCATAAAGTGTTAGAAAGTCTGGCAAAAGCGCTGATCGAGGATTTGCATCAAATGGTATAATAATTACAGGTTTAAATGGCGAGCCAGATATTTTGTGTGTTGTACTTTCACCACCGGACAAACTACAAAATAAATAATTCGAACTTTTAAACTACTAATAAATTTCTCGATGATAATTATTTACCTATAGAGTAAATGTAAAATAGAAGAATTAATACCACGATGAACAATAATTAATCGATCAATAAAATCACATTCACGTAGGACATTAACAATAGATTTGTCTAATCGAAAAAAAAATATATATAACAGCAAAAAAAATATATTGTTTGTTATACTTTGTCGTAAATCTTGTCGATCAAGTTCATTTCTAGATGGTCCAAAAATACATGTTAATGAAGCATTTTTCTTTTTATTCTGTTCTATTTTTGTTAATATTGTTTTAAATTCATCTTTTGTTGTACAAATATTAAATTGAACATTTTGTGTATGAGCTAGAGGAAAAATCAAACGTTAAAAAAAGAAACTGAATTAACGGATAGAGAAGAAACATGATTACGATATTTTTCTTGTGTTTTCATTGCTGTTTTTATTGCAAATCGACTCGAATCAAGACCATAACATTGATCAACATATTGACTAGCAACTAATGGTAAAACACCTAAAATATTGAATTTATTATTCAAAAATCAAATATAAAAACAAAACAAACCAATATCAGAAAAATATTGAAGAAATACAGTTGATGTTGGTTCGAGATTACATAATTTTAATACTTCAGCATAGATTAATTCATAAGCTGTTAGATTTGATATTCCATAGGATTGTAAATTTGGTTCAAATTTCATATCAAATAAATCATAATGAAATGGTTTATTTTTATCACCGATAATCTTTTCGTAGGATGTTTCATTAACAATAATTGGCCAACGTTGAGATCTAAATTGAAGACAGTAAAAAAAGAAAAAAGAAAAATAATAAAGTTTTACAAACCGTCGTTCAAAATATAAATGATCAATTTGACATTCTCGTCCTGGACCATTTTCAAAATATGTAAATAAACGTTCTTTAGCTGCTTGACGTTCCTTTTATAGAATAAGATCAAGTTAAAATAAACAAAAAAGAAAATAATAATAATAAATCTTACTGAATTATTAACTTTTCGATCAAAATAACCAATAACAACAATTTTTTGATCCTTTTTATTTGTATAAATACGTATTGGTCGCCAATGATGTAAAACATATTCCGTATTCGATATATCTTTTACTTCTTTTTGAAGAAAATTATAATAATGCTATATGTAAAGAAAACAAAAGCGATTTTTTAAAACACATTCTAATAAAGAAAGTAATAATTTACCATAATAATCAATCGATCACGTTTTTTGTATATATCTACATCATCAATAGGTAAAACTAACATTGTCTGATTGTCTTCCTTTGATGCTGAAAGAAACGTTTCATTACATTGCAATGATAAAGAATTTCTTACTTGAATAATCACTTGAACTCGATCGATTAGGAATTCCGAGCGCTAAGTCACCTAAACGTGTTTTACCTAAATCAGCTATACATGATGTTAAATATTCACTTGTTGCTGACTAAAACAATATTTCATAAATAATTATAATTAATATTAATCAAAAAACAAAAATTATTACGGTTCGTTCAATATCTCGAATAGGACATAAATTAGCATCATTTGTTCGAATTAATTTACGTATAGATGAATGAAGTGCTCGATCATAAAATAGCGTCTTAGCAACTGATTGAAATCGACTTTCAAGTTGACGTTGTTTAAGCTAGAGAATTTTCACAAAATGGAACAATAAGAATAAGAATAAGAATAATAAACTCATTAACAAACTTTTAACTCTTCTTCATAGGAAATATTTTGATATGGCATATACAATTCAACAGCTCTGAAATAAGATAGCTACAAATAAGACAGCATAATGTGCATATCGTTATTTAATCCTCACACGACCACCTGTAGTCTTGGCAGACCTTAATCAATTCTATCATACTGTTATAATTACACAACATAAGTGAAACTGCTCATCTTGTAGAGTATGATAATAACGTCAGCCAGTTAAGCCCAATTGTATTAATGTGAATAGACCCTTCCGAAGTACATGTGAACGCTTGTCGGCTATTTGAGATCCGTCTTGACCCCAGTGAGATTCATTCAATCCATATCTTTTAAAGATGTTTGTGGAACGCTCAGTGCAGTACTTTGATAATATTACTCAATCATGAACAGTTGTTTTTGTTAAAATAGAGCAGTGCAAAGATAACACAAATACTAAATAGTCATACAAGATCTTAAAAATCTCGAAAATAGATACGGTAAAGATGCTTCAAACTTATTGTTTTTATTTTTTATTTTTTTTGTAGGCAAATCTCTTTTTGAGTCACCAATCAATAGTCGATGATGAATTAGAAGATTCACATGGATCTCAGGTAGACAACAAGTAATAGTCCGAAAGGTGGCCGTGTCAGGATAAATATCGTTTAGTACCTTTTTTTTGGATCACGTAAAACATCAGTAGTAAGAAATGTTGGTAAATTATCAGGTGGAGGCTCTACAGCTGTAAAAGACTGTACCGACGAATAAAAACATTTCCTTAAACAACAATCGATTAATATACGTTCATTGATTAAACAACATTTTACCAATATTTTCTATGGGAAGATGAATTTATTCTTTTCATTAGACAAGCAGAATACATGATATCTGGAAAATGAGAAATTGGTGTTTTTTTTTAAAATCAATCATTGATATTCATATATATTGATTTTATTTATCCAAAAAGAAAAAGAGCAGAATTTCTCAATTAAAAATATAATTAGGAAAAAGAATTAATTGATGAGAACATTTTGTAAAAATGAACACATAGATCATATTGCATTTTATTACTCGATTCCTATGATATTCATCAATGATTTCGAATAGCATAATCATAATCGAAGAGCAATAGATTGTGTATATTTTCATGCAATGTTCATCATCATTTGATCATTATTAGGACGGACGACGACGAATATCATCAGTTTGACTAACACCTGGTCGAGCGTACACTTCTAAAAAGAAAAAAAAAACAAAAGAGACTGATAAAACCTTCGAATATACCGAAAGAAAAAAACTAACGTGATGCTGACGATTTCTGTTCATAATGAGTAGAATTCGTCTTCATCGAACAATTGCCGCCTCCCTTGAGTAGTCATCCTTGCTGTTGTGTTGCCGTCGATGGTCCAGCTATTTTTGGATTAGATCGAAATGCATTTGCAATACGACGGCCAACCCAAGAAACTGCATCAACAATTAATCAAACCATAATTAATCACGACCTATTGAACAATAAATAAGTATTTGAATAAAAATCAATATTTTATATCTGAAAAAGAAATCAAACGTAATTCGCGCTTGCAAAGAAAAGAACATTGAAGTATACTGGTGATACATATATGTTGCTCAATCGACCGTGTCTACATATAACCTTCATGTCACAGTGTCTTTTTTCACTATGATTTATACCGACAAACGTGAACAAACCAGTTATATTCTGTTTGTTCATCGTTTATTCCGTTTTCTCTTATGGAAAAGTTGAAATATTCGTATCAATCCCCATCAGTTTCATCAGCGACTTCAAGTCACCGAACTCGTACGAACAGATTAAAGTAAATTTTCTTTCTTTTTACTTTATTAAATTAAATCTAAAAGAAAAAAAATACATTTCTATTGAGATCTCCTGTGCTATCGGATTATGACTACGTTGGTCGATTAGTAACACGTGAACGACCAATTCTTCGAAAATCGAAGTCAATACAACAAAAACTTGTTTTTCCTCAAAATAAACAGAAATTTTATCATACAATGGCGTCTGATTGTCGAGAAGTTTACGACGATGTACGAGTTTCATCGAGTGATGATGATTCGGATGGTTTGAGTAAACCATTAGGTGTTATACGAATCAGTGATCGACATTTTCGAGAAAGTATATTAAACAAAAAATGAGATCTATTCTACAATAAAATTTAAATAAAACTTTATTATAGTCTATCGATTACCAACACCACCACCCAAGGTTAAACGAGTTTATCATCGTCTTAAATCACCTGAACCTAAAGTAATTGAACGAGTGTTTGTTCGTCGCCCTCCACCACAAATTATTGAGAATATTATTGAAATACCACCAGAAAAAGTTCGTATAATACATAAAGAAAAATACTTAGGAAAATCAACACCAATTACACGATCGAAGTAAAAAAGAAAAAGAAAAAAATTAAAAACTTTTCTATTAAAATCAATTCCTCTCTTTCAGAATAGTCCGATTACAATCACGTGAACGACGTCAGAGAGAAGAAGAAGATGAACAACAACAACAACAACAACAACATCAAACTTTTACTCCTTTTGAACAATATTCTCAGCAAGAACAAGAACAATCAGTAACAATACCGTCTACTACATTTGAACAACCAGCATCAACAACATTGGTTTATCCTCCACAACCAAATATGCGTACTGTTGGTTACATTGAATCAACAGTTCCACCACATGTTATGTTTAATTCGAAAAATCCTCTTCAAATTCCCGCTCATCAAGTTTCCAATGATCCAATGATGCAGCCAACACCTTATGATCTTTCATTACAACAAACATCCATTCATCAGATGGGCCAACCAACACCCTATAATCCTTCCTTACAGCAAACATCCATTCATCAGATGGGCCAACCAACACCCTATAATCCTTCATTACAACAAACATCCATTCATCAGATGGGCCAACCAACACCCTATAATCCTTTATTACAACAAACATCCATGCACCAGATGGGCCAACCAACACCCTATAATCCTTTATTACAACAAACATCTATGCACCAGATGGGCCAACCAGCATCCTATAATTCTTCATTACAACAAACACCTATTCCTTACATGAGTCAACCGACACCATATAATTATCCATCACAACAAACATCTATTCATCAAATGGGTCAATTGACACCTTTTAATTATCGACCACAATAGACAATCTCGAAATTCATCTTATGAATGTACTCAAAATTAATAAAAGAAATAAACAATGATCTCTTCAATAAAATTTTTAATCCCTTTTAAAAGCACATAATACAATGTATAGCATATAAGATTAAAAAGACATTGCCATTAAAAAACAGACTAAGGTTAAATATAAAATGACATATTAGTAATTAGAATGTTTTAAGAAAGAAAAAGAAAATGAGTTTTTTTTCTACTCTGTTTTTCTACCACCATTGCGACCACCATTGAATGCGACCATAATAACCATTGACCAAAGTACAACACCCAATATAACAGCTATAACCAAAGCCGGATAATCATAACCAAATTTCAATATATCATACAGATTCATGATATATATTTGCTTTTAGATCATCTGAAATTCAGAAAAAAAATATAAAAAGAGGAAAAAAAGACATCTTCGAGGATGGACGAAAGAAAGAGAAAACTTTTTCTATTCAAAAAGACAAAAATGGTCCAAGGGATTAAATGAACATGTCACTCTACAACTATGATTGATTGACCGTTCGTATGGATGCATTTTATTGAAATGACAAAACTAAAATCAAAATACAGCATAATAAAATATTCGCTTAAAAATTTCTATTTCTTATACAAACCTTAATCTTCAGAAGCAGTTCCTTCATCGACAGCCTTTTGTCCATGTTTATCAATCATTGCTGCTCGTTTCATTTCATCAAATTTACGTCCATACAATGGAATTCTGGTATTTGTTACTTTCCAATCGGTTATATAAAGACAATAGATAAGAGCTGATGCACCGAATAATGTTAATGACGGTGCACTAAAGACAAAAAACAATATATGTGAAAAAAAAGAGTAGTGCTAGTTTTGATGGCATACTAATTCTTCAAGATTTGAAAATGTCGAGGACCAGTATATCTACCAATACCTGTAAAATAAACACAACAAAATTTGAAAAAAGAAACAAAAGCTCATTTACCTGGCAATTTACTCAAATAATAATCCATGACTGTAAAAGTATTCTTTTCACAATTAATCTAAGACAAAAAGTATGAAGGAATAAGAAGATATTCAAAAAAGAATAATTTCTGTACAATCAAGCAAAACGACTCGATCTACAAAAAGTATCTGTCGGTGAAGTATGATTGTTATTTTTTTGTTAATTTTGCACATCAATTCAAGTTGTGAGTATGAAAATAAACCTTTTCACATACACTGTTTTTTTTAGATTTATCGTGCATAAAGATTATCAGAAAATAAAAAAGATAAAATCAGAAAAAAAGACAAATGAACAAACTGACATTTTACAAGAGGCAATAAATAAATAAATTTACATATTCTTATCGCATCCATTGTTTCGATTGTAAATGCCTCTAACCAAATTTTATTATATTTCATATAGTTGTCACTACTTATCGATACCGATGTCGCATTCACTTCAGGCACAATTAGAGAACCAATAATAATACTATGTTCGAATTCATTCACAATTGATGCTTTTATCCTATAACAATTAACGACAATTATTCTTGAACATCGATAAAAATATGAATCGCTAGTCTCGAATCAGCAGAATTTTTTTATCAGGAAAATCTGTGGAAAGATCAATTTCCAAGACATATTAGATAGGTAATTGTAAAACTCTAGTCGACTCAAAGAATTTCTATCGGTTGGATTTATTAACTTGTATCATGTTTTGCCTTCTGAAAAATACTATTGACAAAACAATTGTCATAAATATGCAAATCTTTTACATATCATGAGATATTTCACAATCATAATGTTGATCTAATTTTATAAAGCGTTACAAAATCCAGAAACTTTATACTACATACGGTGCGCAGTACAGTCTTTACGTAGTCGGTCGCCTACGCATTCGTCATCCTTACATTGCGTGGTTTTCGTTGTAATATAATCTGTACTTTGTATTGCGATAACCTAGAGAATGGTGAATCCCTAGAAACTCGTTCGAACTTTGTCAAAGACATCGATGTCTCGAAATGATATAAACAATTCTGAGAGTGTTGGTGATGATCATCATTTACTCATACCCATACCCGCACGCTAAGATACACCACTCAAACTTACAACTAAACGTGACCGGCTAGTCACAAACGCTAGAATAATTCTGTAGTGCGATTTTAAACCATCGTAACTTATGATGGCTGCAATCGAAATGCATCTAACTCGTAGTGCATCATGTTACTGTTATCGGGAGACACCGACATCATCGATTCAGAATGATTCACATCTAGATACACCAACAAACTACTCGTTCCCTATTTCGAAAGCGTGAGAATGGACAGATAGATTCATAATGCAAAGTCCATGAATGCCTTGCTCAGTAATATCCATGCAACAATTATTGCTTTCTACAATAAATTCGTCATATGTCAATCATTGTCATATATCAACATATATAAGCCATTCGTGTTTACCTATACAGAGCATTTTCATTTCATATTTAAAAATATATACACATGAGCTATGAAATTAACAGTTTTCCTACTAAGTAATTAGTTTTAATTGCTCAGACGTTCGGTAGACCCACTGTTCTCGAAGACATACCTCGCAACATCTAGCAAAGTTTCTCTCTCAGGAAACCCGCATCATGGTTTAATGTAGATGAACACCACATCCACGTAGTGCATCCAGCCTTACATCAAGAAGAACAACTCCAAGGTATTCCTCAAATAAAACCAGCATTCAATTTTGTTGAAGACCGCGGTAATCCAATCCGACAAACTCAATCTTCATCATGGTTTCCGCAAGACGGACATCACATTCACGGAGTACATCTGAGCTCACATGAAGAAGAACAGCTCTCAGATATTTCTCAAACGAAACCAGTGCAATAACAGATTAACGACATGAATGTTTTAAGTGCTATCATACTTGTTTGAAATTGTTTTGTCTGAGAAAATATAGGCTGTGCAATAATAAGTTTGATACTTACTTCTAAGTTTATGCTTCGAAGGAATGTCGTATCACGCTGCGATACGGTGTTTTTAAAGTGAATGCGCTGTGACAATGGGAGCATTCTGTTTCAGTTATAGGCAATTTTGTTGTCAAATTTACGATGATTTTTAAGCAACTTGTAGTGGTTTCTTGCGATATTTAGCTTCGCTGCTTCTGGAGTATCTGATGTATAATCCAGTTTGATGATATCTATGTGCAGGAGCCGACTCACCTAATTAATTTTGTAGCCAATTACCTTAGTGTGGAAATATTTCATGTTGTCAAGCTAAGACTGTATATAAAGCAATGAAATTTGCAGAAGCATTTTCATTTCATATACAGTAGCGAAGAAAATTTCTGATTTAAATGTCGAACATGAAACTCTATAGGCTATCACTAGAATGCGAAGTTGTTTAAAAGTTTGAGTAGCTGCCATTGGAGAATCATATATTCACGTAGTGCAATATTAACGAGAGAGTGATGGCCTAGTGTAGTCCAGAATAGGCCGACAGTGTTCTGATGAATTATTCAGGAAATCAGAGAGAAAAGAATACTAGATGTATGAATGTGAATCTTCATTTACTTATACTCACACTCACACTTCATCTTCCTGGTGTTTAAATCCGCAGACTTACATCTTACGTAGAATACCAATCTAAAACTATTCCTAACAATTCTTCATATCGAGCAATCACGCGAAGCTAACGAGTAGATATATCACCATAACTAAAAAGAATTACTTTCTGTCAATCAGGGTGTTGGTATGAGTCAATGAATATTCACACCGACACCTACACCCATACCCTGTGTTACCCATCAACTTGTAGCTAACCACTGAGGCTTTAAGCACACAAAATATAAACTGATTTGGTTTTGTTTTAAGAGATTGCCAATCATATTACTGATGAACTCATTTTTTCATAACTCTCATATCATTTGTCTGAATAGCTGAACTCTGCGAAAATACAATATTTTAAGGCGAAATTTTTTCCAGACACTTCTTAGCTTCTGCTCTATTACGTTCTACGACTTTTAGCCGATTATGTTTTCATGGTGAAAAAAGATGTATCTGTTCATATTTTTCAGAACAAGGCTCTGAACCGTCATAATACAGGAGCGAATTACTTGTAAATTTTACTGTGAGAAGAGTGTAATCTGAGCTTCATTTCTCTGTCAATATGTTCGACTTTTTATACTTGTGTGCTTCGTAACAGAATGAAATTTGCCTAAGAAGAAAGTTGGAAGAGTAACCAGTAATCAGAAAGAGTTTATTGGGCAAGCAAGAGAAAAAAACAAATTTACATCTTCTTTTTTACATAATTAATATTATTCATCGTTAGTTTAATTGCAGGATGCGTTGGTGGCAGTGTTTTTTGTTGAATAGCGAGCGCCTTTTCTCCAAACTCAAGTGCTTTCGAGTAATTACCCATGGTACAATACATTCCACCGATATTGCCGTAGGAAATAGCCAACGACAGATGATCCGAGGGCAGAGTAGTTTCTTTTATTTTATGTGCTTGTTTGTAAAATTCAAGTGCTGTCGAGTTGTCACCCATGTTGCTATACACTAGACCAATATTGTTGTAGGAAACAGCTAAATCGGGATGATTGGAAGGCATAGTCTTTTTCTTGATTTCCAGATCTTTTTTGTAAAGTTCAAGTGCTTTTGGGTAATTACGCATGTTGTAATACACTAGGCCAATGTTACTGTAGGAAATAGCTAAATCTTGATGATCAGAAGGTAGAGCTATTACTCTTATTTTAAGTGCTTGTTCATAAAACTTAAGTGCTTCTGAGTGATCACCAATGTTGTTATACATTAGACCAATGCTACTATAGGATGAGGCCAAATCGAGATCATTCGGAGGCAGAGCTTTTTCGTATATTTGTTTTGCTTTTTCATAAAATTCAAGTGCTTTCAAGTAGTCACTCATATTTTTATACATTAGGCCCATATTGTTGTAGGAAGAGGCCAAACTGAGATCGTTCGAAGGCAGAATGTTTTCGTATATTTCGTTTGCTTTTTCATAAAATTCAAGTGCTTTTGAGTAGTCACCCATGTTGTTATACTCTAAAGCGATACTGTTGTAGGTATGAGCCAATAAAGGATGATCTTCCGAGATAGTTCTACGCTTAACTTCAAGTGATTTCTCACAAAATGAAACTGCTTCTTTGTATTGTCCTTGGTGAAATTTCATCTTTCCAACCATATGATAGATAGCTGCTCTATCACTGTCACTGGATACGTTGTTGAGTAATTCATTGAACAATTTTTCAGCTTCATCGAAGTGATCAATTTTGAGCATCAGAGAACCCAATCGCTGCCATTCTGTGGATCCATCGAGTTTCCCGTATATGTGTTGAGTGAAAGTAGCCAGTTGTGAATCATTGTCGTCTATGAGAGTCAATTCGACTTTCCATAGACGGCTATTGTCGACTGTCTGTTCGATATCATCAACACGAAATACGGTGTGAGTTGAAAAAAGAATTTCTTTTTCTCGTGGAATAGCACTGTAATCGTCGATAAGAGCAAACGGATTAGTCGACGCTGAAACTTTACTTGGGTTGATTCTCATAACAAAAAGTACACCAACATTGTGTTCGTATTTGCGTAATACATTTTCAACAAATTCCAAAGCTACGTGTTTTTCTGTACTAGTCGACAAGAAATTGTTGAACGAGAGAAGTCCACCTTTCGTGTCGAGTAGTTGTTCAAAGTTTTGCTGAGTAAGTCCGTGACCACGGTAAACGATAAATTGCTTCTTATACACACTCGATTGTTCTTTGCATAGTTCTTCTAACTGCTGATGAAGTTTGCGAATGAAAAAGCCCATTTTCATTATGGCCTCTATATCGAATGACCGTAGGGCACAGTTAACCATGCTGTACAGGAAAATTTCACAAGTATACCACCAGATTGGTGATTTCTTATGGTATTGACACCGAAAACTTTTTAGTTCAGATTGAGGAATATTTTTGTTCCGACAATAGACGACAAAGTCTTCCAGGGATTGTGCATCGTCTTCATGGGTTTTCAATAATATTTCTTTGAATAATTTTGAATACATAAATGATGGATCCAATTTGTGAAAATTTTGTTCATTCGATGCTGCTGCTACCAACATCTTCTTCGGAAGAAAACTCACCGAAATTGTGGCGTGGTCGCATTCACGGGAGACTTTTTTTAATGACTCACATATTGGTGTTATTGATGTGAAGACACCTTGAATTTTTGGCCATTTTTTTGCCCATTCTTCATGCCATGCTTTGGTGCCACAAAAGATATAAATGCTATCTAATTGTGCCATTCCATGAATAGCTGGCACAAGTTGTTGTCCTAACGCTCCCGAGGAAATGACAAAAGCTTTCGCGTCATCCAAATCATTGAGAATTTCAATGCATTGTGCCGACGTTGTGCAGATATTAACTTGGTTGACAATATTGCGCAATTCCTCAAGTGTATTTCGATAATCCTGTCTTGCTTGATCAATGTTACTATCGACCCAGATGAGCAAATAATTTTGCGTCATGTTTCCTGTTGGTTCGATGATACTCGGTAATGCTGTTAAATTTGTAACGGCATCCACTGTTGTCGTGGACACTTTTTGTTTGGATTTTCTCACACCCATATCTAATATGAATTTCTCCTTTTCGTTAATCTAGAATGATGAATAATTGTTGGTCGTCAAGACAGAAGTAACTTTTCTGCTTCTACGGTGGATACTTTCTGGTTTTCCCAGTTTTTTTTTCTGCGAATGAAATATGATTTGTTTTTTATTCTTTGACATTCTATGATAAACTCCATCTAATTAATTTAAAGTAAACATATGACTGTGAACAACAAACAAGGTGGTAAAAATACTACAACGTTGTTTATTGTATTGTTATTCTTTCCAACTTTCCTTTTCGATTAATCGTCACAATGACATGAGTATCATTGCGTTGGATAGCATGTGAGTGTCAGTGTGGGCGAACATGAAGAGAAGATATACAGCAACATCCACATCCACACCCTTCGTCGAGGTTCAAATAGTTTTTTTTTGGTGCTGGAAGGTCATTAAAAATTTCTATTAGAAGTTCTTGAATTTGGAGATATGTTAGCTCCTACTGAGTAAGATTCGTGTCTTTTACCACCATAATTCTCCGTGAAATCTACGCATTATAAAAGTCATTCTGTTTGATATGGTTTTTAGTAGAATTATTTTACGTGTAAGAAATATTTCAATCAAGACTATCAATTGAACAGGCTAAACATCTTTCATTCAAGCTTTCTTAAAATTACTTTCTAGTAATTAAAAAAAAGCTACCATTTAAGTGATCAGTATAATAGACGAAATGATCTGTATAAATATTAAACAATCAGTACTAAAATTAGCAGTAAATAATTGTGAAATGGTCAGCTTATTAGATATAAGTACCAGTACAAAATTTCAATTTCTATCAATGAAAAATACAATTTTAATCAGAGAAAAATACAAAGGACGGGGGCGTATAAGGGTCATTTTTGGGCCCTCGTCAATTTTGGTTGATTCATAGTTTACTAGATGGGGAATTTCACGAGAAATCGTTTGGTATCAAAATAAAGCTATTTCAGAAGAGTCTAGATGGACTTTTATTGAAAATACTAGCATATATTTCGTACCAAAAATCGATCATTCATACATGGACATGTGATCCATGTAAATTTTCCTATCTTAAGATATATCGAACCGAAAATTATGTCATTCGACTAATTACTCTAGAGTCTATCTCTGGTAAAATTTTCAGCTCAAACGGTTAAAGTGTTGATGAGTAATGATGAAAATATTGTAACACATCAGCGTGAAAATCANATATGCGATAGAGACATTGTTCGACGAGTTTTTTTGAAGGTTTCACGCCTGTGAAAATGCTTGTGTTGAACAAATTGCTAAGAAATGCGAGGAAGCTATTCTTGAAACTTAAACTGGAGATACAAAAGTCCTAAAACTATAATACTTGGCTTTGAGTTGGTGACTAAATTGATGATGATACAGCTGATCTGCGTACATTGCTAGATAAACAAGGTATATAGGCTTCATATTTCCATGGGCTTATAGTTGTACTTGGGAACGTCTGCAGAGTCAGATCCAAAACAGAATTCATAGGCCATCAGTGCCAACTAAATAGTTAAGATAAACTCAAAAAGCAGTTGATGATTATTCAAAAATCAACAAAAAAGTCATTAATGAGAGACAATCCACCTATTTTTGCAGTAGTGTTAAACTTCAAACTTAAATTCAATTGAATAACTAACATTTAAGTGTCAAGTTTCAACGTCTATGTTTTCGCGGCACCGCTACCGATAGTGACTGTGTTTATTTGAAAGTTGAATTGAATTCAGCTTTCAAGTTTGACTTATGTGAGTCTTTGGTTCATTCGATACAATAAATATATTTTAGAAAATATCGGTAAGCAACATTAATACAAAAGCAAACCCAAAACAATCTTTTGTATCAGTGCATAACATTACAGTATATTCTTTTTTGTTGATATCATCAACATTATGCAACAGTTCACATTACAAAAAAATAACCATTCGATCATGATCAAACAAAAAAAAAAAGGGAACAAAAATATTTGTTAACATTCTATGTCAAGTCGATACAAACATTTATTTTATTTTCAATAAACATCTTTAAGATTAATCTAACAATTCATCATTATGTGTTGCTAAGTACTATTCGAAAATAATAGTTCATTAAAATTCATGTTAGAAACAGCTCTTTTACGCGTTCAGCAATACACTTGACATTAGAATGATTTAATTGAAAAATTAAAGTATGTGTAGAGACGATTTAGATTTAAAAATATTGGTTTAATCGCAAGAAATATTTATATGTTCTGTTTAAAATCTCTGCTCATCGGATCAAGAAACTTAAAGATATTAATACTAAAGTTTTTTTCAGAATGAGCAGAGCTTCACTCTAGACAATTTGTTGAGCTCCAAATATCATTCGTTTTCGATACTCGTGATTCATTACTAATACAAAAAAGTGTAGAGTATTATCAATTTTTTTGATGCTTATAGTGTATCCAATATTGATTAGAATATGTAATGCAACTCAAAAAATTTTCTCAAGACTTTCATATAGCATCATTGCATTAAATGCATCATTTTATGTGATTATTGGCAAGGAGATCTGATAAAGATTTTTATAGAACCATATTCTCATCACATTGATGATCAATTCAGAAAATGATCTATGTTAAGATAAAAACTTAAAGATTTTTCATACACTTTTTAAAAATATTGATAAATATTCAATTCGATCCAAATGAACGTTGCCATAACAATTCAACTGTTTGTGTTTTACTTTTATTTTATCGAAATTCATTTTACAAAATGAAAGATCTCCAGTAGAACCTTGAATAATATTAATTATTTATCAAGTTAATTTATTTAAAACAAATAAGTATTTTTCATTTCGTCTTTACCAAGTTTGCATATAAGTTGAAATTAATTCTTTTTTTATTGACTCATATTTCTATCTAAGCATCATTGAGATTAACTAAAATTATTCATTATAGTCAGCATTGAGTATCTGTTGAATACGAAAAACAAAAGCATCAATGATAATACAATGAATCAATTAGATTCACAAGAAAAAAAAAAGAATTATTCAATAATTATGACTAACATAACATTAGAAAAGTTTTGCAGGTATAATCACGTCTACTAGCGTCATCTCTACTTGCCACTTATTGAATGAACAAATAATTAACCAACAAAAAAGATTAAAAAAACCTATATATTTCCTGTTGAATTTCATTATTCTTTGGTAACATCAAGGATATAGTTTATAAAATCTAGTATTTAAAATGTTCTTTCATGTTAGTAAAACGAATATTAATTAAATATAATAAGAAATTTTGTATGATTTAGGTTAGTTTGGATCATGAAATATTACTTCATCCACGTTATTTTGGTCCACAACTTATTAAAACTGTTCGACGTATGTTATTCAATGAAGTTGAAGGAAAATGTATTGGCAGGTACTTTTATT
Source organism: Rotaria sp. Silwood2 (assembly GCA_905329745.1). Taxonomy (NCBI): domain Eukaryota; kingdom Metazoa; phylum Rotifera; class Eurotatoria; order Philodinida; family Philodinidae; genus Rotaria; species Rotaria sp. Silwood2. Next base: position 88,046 of record CAJNSZ010000203.1, read on the forward strand.
AAAATCGTTGATTTTTTTTTTGAAAAACATCTTTGTTTTTTTTTAATAGATACGGTTATGTAATTGCAGTTACATCAATAGATAATATTGGTGTGGGTAAAATTCAACCTGGTAAAAACGATATATCAATTAATTGATAATATAAAAATATAGTTCATTATTAGGACGTGGTTATGTTATATTTCCTGTCAAATATCATGCTATTGTATTTCGACCATTTAAACATGAAGTTGTCGAAGCTATTATCACTCAAGTGACAAAAGTAAAACTTTGAATGATTACTATGAGAATTTCTTGCAAAAATGCTTTGTTTTTCTCTCTAAATATTTTTTAAGATGGGCATTTTTTGTAAAATTGGTCCATTAACTTGTTTTATTTCACGTCATGTAAGTGTTGTATTGATGTCAAAGTTATTTTTTTTTTGTAATAATAATATATTTATTTCAGAGTATTCCACGTGATATGGAATATGATCCAAGTGCAAACCCACCATGTTATAAAAAGAAAGATGATGTAAGAAATTTTATTGTTTTTATTTTTCATTTAATTTTACATATATATTCAAATTTTTCTAGGACCTTATGATCCAACCAGAGGATAGTATTCGAGTGAAAATTGCTGGTCTTCAAGTTGATGCTAAAGATTTTGTATGTATTGAATCGAAAAGATTATGTAGTAATGAATAATAATTTTTGTCTATTGATATTATACCAGTGATACATAAAAATCCATGTTGAAAAGTGAAATCCAAATAAGAAGAAAACTGAAATTAGATTAGTAAAACTATTTTAACGGGTTCACTTATTTTTACGTTGAGTTGAAACAATATTTCATCTTCATTTTAACTTTAGACTCTCAATGTATAACCAAACATTTTAAGTAGTAACTCTCTTATGTTATTTTATTAATTTAGGACCAAACTCATTGAAGTCAATCAATACTTTAGTCTGGAGTTCTGCGCAGTCAAACTTTCGGAATCCGACTTCGAAAAACTCAGAAAAGTTTTTTTTTGACTAACATATACAAAATGTTCAAAAAGTTCAATTGAAATTTTATAGTTACACTTTATAATCAGTGAAGTTTTATTTCATAAAAAAAATTATTCCTCATAGATATACAAAATGATCATTTATATGTATGTATGCAATACAAAAACCTATGTCTTTTGAAAATATCTATGAAGACATTATATAAATTTTGTTTTGAAATATTTGACAAATGTCTTGTAAAAATTATTCTCTACATATTCCTATAAAAAACGTTAAGTCACATCAGTCAAGCTGATCATGATGTCTATTGAAATAAATTACCTCTTCTATTACACTTGCTTGGAGAAATATTCTCCAGAAACTGATATACCTTGCAGCTAAAATGCGGACGAACACTATCTGTGTGAGATATTATCAAGTTCATCTAGCATAATTCTCTTACTTCTGGGCTAAAAAAAGTTTACAGGATAGAAAATATTTTTCTCTATTGATAATGTGACCGCGAAAGAAATTATCCGAACACTCGATTTTGTAATGTCACACAAGAAACATTACTTTTTCAAGATTGTACAATCATTTCAATAGTTTCATGCGTCAATGATATCAGTTAAAGATCTCGTTAAACTAAAAATGAAAATACACAAGAAGATTCAAAGAATTTTAAACTAGATTTTATATGATATTTTGACAGATATTTTCAACGGTGATACATTTATGAATAAAAGATAGTCACGTTTCTTTTTCGACTGGACTTTTGCAATATCCTGTATAATTCTTTGAGTGCAATTTAAGGCAAACGATCATTTCGTCAGAGTTCAATGCAAGATCCTACTTTAATCACTGATTTCCATGAAAAAAAAGCATCAAATGGAGATGTGTGTACAGAGTATCTTCGTTTAAACTTCCGCTTGTTAATATGTATGTCAGATTAATTTAACTTCTTGAATTCTCCTAGCATCTATAATCATTTTCTCAGAGAGAAAATTCAACAATATAATATGACTCATAATTCGTCTAGAATATTAAATAAAACAAGATTATCTTGAGACAACACAGTGATATGTTGACTGTGACAGTTATAATGAAATATTTATTTTACTTAATGAATAACTCCAGATATTACAGTTTGAGAATATTCAGCTAATTTGATTTAATGTAGTATAATTCAAAGAAATGATCTTCATATTTGAAATTTTCTACCAATCGTTCGACATGAGTGAAATTGGTTCAACAAATATATATAACATTTGAGAACTCGTTGTATGTGTTACTCTTGATAACTAGACAGAAAATACTACAACAGTAATAAAAAATATATAATTTGTTTTTCTTTTTAGTTTGCCGTTGGCACACTAATGGATGATTATCTAGGTAACTAGTTTCTCTTTAATTATTTTACAGACATATTAATTCATTCTTTTCTTTTTTCTTTTTAGTATCATAAACTTCTTGTTATTATGTTGTGTGTGTATAAAATTTTCATGTTTTTTTGTTTGTTGTCTTATATTCTCCAATCAAGAAAGAAAGAAAGAATAAAAATAAAATGAGCTTTTCTTTTACTATCAATTAGGTCATACTTATCTCGAAATATGATCTATCTACATATCTATCGAACTTGACAGAAAAGAAAAGAGTCTTATTTGTTTGTTTACTCTTTAATTACTTTGACTTTTTTTCTTGCCATCAATGTTATATATGCACAGCAGTGCTAATCGACTCGACTAATGATTAGTGTCTGCTATTATGTTTGATACATGTTTCTTTTCGTTTTTTACTTCTGTTCTGGCATCCATCACTTGGCACGAGTTGGCTCAACATTTCATTGTCTGTTCGCATTAGATCATATCTCCATCAGCATATATTCTGCTAATCGACATATCTGACACAAAAAAATAACGCTTCCGGACCGCATTTTTTTAAAAAGCAACTCGTAAGAGAGATGTATATCAAATATGTATATATATATATATATATATGCAGAAAAAAAAGGAAAGAAAACACAAGAAAAAGGAAATATTATTCTTGAGATGTTTACAAATACGACTGTCCAATAGAAATCTAATGCAATTGATCTTGACATTTTATTGAAAAAAAGATAGATTGTTTTTATCTGATTTGATCGTATAAACTTTTGCTGCTTCTTCTTTTTTGTTGTTGTTTGTAACCATCAATTTTCTTTGATTTAGAATTGGAAGATTACAATTTATTAAATTTGAACATTTTTTTTTCACTCACATATTTTATTTGAAAAAAAAACGAAGAAAATATTTTTATACATCTCATGTTATTACTAGAAAATTGTAAATTATGTTATGAAATAAACAGAAAAAAACACATCATCATTGCTTTTCTCGAACATACTGACACCATAAACAGATTTATCTGTTGGGCGTAGATTATTTGACAAATTATTTGTTGGCCAATCAATAGAGATACTTGTCGACTTGTGCATCTTTTAATGTTTATTTTCCCTTGTATTCGTGTACTTAACCATCATCAACATTGTATGTATGTATGTGTGTGTGTTAACAAGCTCATATACAAGGAATTAGCTGTAGCTTCGTGTACACTACTCATTCTCCCGCTGTTGCTCCATATACTTCATCATCATCATTTGCTAAAGAACATACACGCCCATTTCCTTATTGTATGTTTATTTATTAGCAGAAAAGATTAGCAGATAGTTTTTCTTCTATCTCTTTCTTATTCGTTAGAGAATATGTTGATATTCTAATTTATATAAAAATTGTATATATGTTAATGTGAGACGTGTGCGGTAAATTTCGTTTGTTATATAGAGCTTCATTCATTGATTTGAAAAGCATGTCAAAGTCACCTATAGTGATTTAATTGAGAGTATGTCTGTGTTTTCTTTTTAATTTACTTCTATTCGCAGCATTTCGAAGTGTTGTCGTTGCGTGAAAGCCACTTGATCATTCATACATACATACATATATACACATATGATTACCTTTTTTTTCTTTTTTTGTTGTTGATAAGATGTATACAAGAATAAAAATAACACAAGCATACATCTCAAACCACTTGATAGATTATTTAGTTTTTGCTCTTTCTCTACATCGTTTGCATTTGAATTGGATTTCAATTTTGCTCTTTTCTTTTCTACTGTTCGTTTATTTGTCTTCATCGAACATGTATACATATATATATATATATACACTAAAATTGATGATTATCGTTTCTATTTGTTCATGAAAACCAATCATCAAAAGATTACATCTTATGCAATTGTTCAGTACTACTACTAAATAAAAAAAAGAGGAAGAAGAAGAAGAAGAAGAAGAAGAAGAAGAAGAATTAATCAAATATACATATGTTGACAATTGATATTCATTTAATTACACTTGGAATAAGTTTTTCTTTGAAAAAAAAGCAAAAGAAAAATTCAAGTGTTACAAAAGTCAAATTGCTTGTATGATTATGTCCTTGAGTATAGAGCGGATCTAACGTTTTCTATATACTCAGCAGGAGATTGACTCATTGTCACATATAGCCGACATGTTGTTCATTAGTTATTATTATGTTGCCGACTATTCCTGCCGTGGGTCACCAATGATTACGTTCAACATGTTTGATCTCATTTATTGCTTATGGCAATCTATCTATCATATCGAAGGTTTTTCTTCTCGATTTACAATCAAGACAACGAAATCTTGATAGGTGTATATGTGTATTCGTTTAAATCCAAACGAACTGTTTCAATAAAACAAAACAACACATGCTACTATTTGAACAATTGTAATCAGATATGATCGACAACTAAAATGAGATTTGTTGATCCTTAAACAGTAAAATTGATTCAATGTAAATTTCAATCAATATAAATCTATATTGAAATTGTATCTACTAAACTTAATATTAAAACCACAAAAAAAAAGACGAAAGATTGAACAAGCTGACGACAATCAAACAACAATTTGTAATAATAATGATGCACCAAACGGATGATAGTGAATGTTGGTAGTCTTTTTCTTTTTATTGTATTCATAGGAAAACATAAATGACGACAAATTGAGAAAAACTAATGCCAAATGTATGTTTATATGATGTATGCGACAGCTGGAATTGATGATGAAAGAGAGAAGTTTATATGTCCTTCCCATTTTTTTTCAATTATTCTTTCGTCATAGTAAAAACAATCCTAACAACAAAAAATTATATCTTTATTTGCAGCAGATTGATAAATTTATTTATTTTTTTCAAAAGAAAAAAAAGAAAAAGAATATTTTTGTTGACAAATTCAAAAGAAAATAAGGGTAAAAACGAAGAATTAAAAAACAAACAAACAAACAAACAAAGAAGCGAACAAAATGAAATGTCATCTTTCCTCGCCATACATATATTTATATGATACTGGAAATAAGAAAAAAAAAACGAAAAAGCAATCTCATTTAATGTCACGACACTGACCTCGTTTTATTGGGTGATATTGAACTAGCAGATAATAAATGTTCAGCTAAAATTGATCGATTTGTTGGTATTTGATGATGTCTTAAAGCTTCAGCGGCTGCTAAAACATAATTTGTTGGATGATGAGCATGAGAATTTAAAGCATTTAAAAATTGTTGTTGTTGTTGACATGCTACTGCTGCTGCTGGTGATGATGATGCTGACCACATAGCAGCAGCAGCTGCTGATGCATAAGCAGCAGCTGAATATGGCCATGGATTTGTATGTGGATGTTGTGAAAGAAATGATGTTGGAACAAATGGATTTGGATGTGTTAAACCAGCACGTTTAAATGCTGCTAAACGATGATTTCGAGATGTTGATGTTCGACGTCGAAGTTTACCTGTTGTGGCACCAATAAAAACATCATCAGCTGATGGATCAAGCATCCAATAATTTCCTTTACCTTATAAGAAAAAGAATTTTTTTTTTTTTTTCTTGGTTTCTTTTCAAAGATCAAAAAATTGTTATTTTTTTTTTATATTTACCGGGATCATCATAATGTCTTGGTACTTTAACAAAACATTTATTTAATGATAAATTATGTCTAATTGAATTTTGCCAACCTTGTTTATTTTCACGATAATATGGAAAAGATTTCATTATATATTCATATATACCATTTAATGTTAAACGTTCATGTGCTGATGAACGTATTGCCATCATAATTAATGCATTATAAGAATAAGCTGGTTTAACACCATATTTATTTCTAGGTGCTGGTGTTGTTGGTGTTGTCGTTGTTGTTGTTGTTGTTGATGATGATGATGATGAAACTTGTTTTTCTTCTTTAACATTATTGTTTCGACTATGGGTACCATCTGAACCAGATGCATGACCTAATGATGATTCGCTTGATATAGATGGTGAAGATTTTTTTGTAGAAGATTTTATATGTGAATTTGATTCTTCTGTTTCAATATCATCATCTTCATCATATTCAGAATTATATACAGGTGGAGATGTACTACCAATATCAACATCATCATCATGGTGATGATGATGATGATCATCATCATCTTCAGAATCATCATGAATTAAAGTTGAACGTTTTTTAGGAGATATTTCATGTTCATTTTCATCATTACTGTCATCACGCATTCGTTTTAATGAATTTGTTGGTTGCATAGATGTATAAAATGAAACTGTTTTAGATAATTTTTCAATATTTGTTTTCTAAAATATGTATTTAAAACAATATATATTGAATTTTTTGCTTTCTTTTTTATTTTTTAAACTTTACCGTATCATCTTCGCCAAGAACACTTCGAATTGAAAATGAACTATGAAAAACATGTTGCTGTTGTTGTTGCTGTTGTTGTTCGTTACCGTTTGTCATCACGTAATTTGTTTTATTCTGAAATGTATAATGCGAATAGTAATAATGTATTATTTCTTCTCTCTTCTCTATGACGATGTGTCAGAAGTAACAGCCTGTTTGATCAACAATAGACGATGCGCATCTCTTCTCTTCGAACGTTTTTTTTTTCTTCTATTTGCATACAGAAGGAGGTGTTCGTGTTCATTATTTTTCCTTCTTTTTTGGACCAATGTTGATGCAGCTTGCTATTAACATGGTTGGCCGGAACGAGAAAAGAAAATTGATTCTTTTTTCTTTCGTTTTTTTTCTTTCTTTCCTTCTTCTAACAGCCAATGTTTGTAAAACAGAACTTCTCTATTTTCACCAATAGAAAGAAAAAAAATTTGACCTTTTTTTCTAAATATAATTCATTGATATTTATTCATCTTCAAAAGATGTTTACGTTTCTATTGTCATCCTAATTGGCATCAATCTCTTTAAAAAAAAGAAAATCTCCAACAAACGACAACTGTCATTGATTTTAACCAGATTCAATATATATATATGTATATGCAATTGAGTCGTTTTTGTTTATAGTCTTTGCATAACTATATTGATTGATCATTGTCGTTGTAGAAATGACGAGTATATTTTAAGTAGAAGAGAAAAGATAATCTAACGAGTATGATCTATGCAAATTTCTTTATAAGTGTTTATATGCCAGATATACTGCTGTTACAAACTGATAATCATCCATTTTCGCGATGATGATGATGATGATGTTGTTTTTGCTTATATGATGTAGTGCAGTTATCATGAGAGTCGATCGAGTTTGCTTCCGTTAATCGCAAACAAACAAATAGACATTCATAGGGGAAAAAGAAAAAGTTCCGACACCAGAAACGGAAGACAGATACACACATAGACATACACATCGTCGGTATAAAACTATCAAAAAAAAAAAACGAACAATTATGGGATAAAAAAAAAGTGCGCATGTTCCGGAAATGAAATGGAGTAGGAAAAGTCTATATATCATTATTTCACTCGTCATCTCTAATTAGTTGATTCAAAATGAGCACCTGCACTCTCGAATATTATACCTAATTTTACTACTCACTTAAAATGAAAATCATAATGAAAATGAGTCAAGGGAAAGGAAAAAACAAATCGCTGAAAGAAAACATATATATATATATATGAGTCTGTACCCTCCATCACGGTGATGTTTACGCAGTTTGGAATGTATGTATGTGTATATGTTGAGTCGAAAAAAAAAAGTAAGAGTAAAAGACGACGTCAATCATTCTGACAGTTTATTGTTGTAAGACAGCGCATGATGAAGAGAAAGTTTAGATGCCTTGAAAAAAAAAAGAAACGATTCGACTCTCTCTCTTTTGTGTCTACGTGCAGACTTGCATTATTACCCTGATGACAACAAGGGAGTAACGTAGCAGAATAGATAAAGAAAGTTTTTTTCATTTCTTTTTGACTCATGACCTTCGAAAAAAATGTATTACGTCATTTTTAATAAACAAAATGTACAAATCTAAAAGCTTGAGAATGAAGAAAAAAAAAACTAACAAATTCATCATTTTTCTATATGTTGTTATTATTATTATTAAATCGTGCTGCGTAAATCGTCAAGGATGAGATATATACATTGTTGAGTATGTCAACGACACGACATGCTACATTAATTTTCGATAGAAATCTACTGCCAGTCGTTCTATGTTGTGATTAGCTTAAGGGTGTCGACAAGCACACATCTATCGAAGAGATAATGATGAGCATTTTCTCTACTTCTTTTGCTTGAATGATTAGAAAAGCAACACATACACACATATCGTAGCAGCAGCCATACAGGAAAATTTGTTCATTCGACCATTGTATGTGTGTTTGTCTCAACATAATTTGCTCAATTTTGCTTTTCTTTTTTTCAATGGACAATGGTATACGTGAGCGCGTGTCCATTTTTGTCGACACGTTCACACATCACAAAAGCGATTAGTGAAACAACTAGTATACCTTTTGATCTAACCTCGATTTGACATGATCATAATGGATGGTAGTGTATGTTGGATACTTCACAATACAACAAAAAAAAAAAGAAAAAAAAATATAAGAGATATTCATTTTCGCTTCATCAAATTTCAATGGTTAACTGACATTTTCACCTGACAAATTGTTCAAATATATGAGATTAAGAGTAAGCACAAGGACATAATAATCATAATTGAATACTTGTTGAAATTAGAACTAATCGATATAGGATGACAAGCTTAAATCATCTTTTTTTTTTAATACCGCTTTTACTTTGTTCTTAGTTTAAAATCTAACAACAATGAAATATAATTATTTGCTTCTAAAACAAATCAATCTTATTGCACAGATGTTATTCTTTTACTATATAAACGATATTTCAATCAAAAGTTTCTTTTTTTTTTTTTTTATAAATGATTGTGTCGGCACCAGATTTCATCAATGATGAATGTTATATAAAGATGAAGAAAAAAGAAATAGTTCATGATTGACATATGTAGATATAAAATGATTAGGTTCGATCAACTTAATAAATTAAATATTATAGCTAATTTTATAGCTATTAAAATTCTTAAAATGTTATTTTATGTCTTGTTGATATAAGTAAAATGTCAGTTTATTTTTAGATTTTATCAGGAGAAAACAAAGTAAATAAACGAAAATTCATTATGTTATTCTTCTTTTTTCTACTTAATGAAATTATTTATTATAAAAACAAAATTCTTTGATAAGAATACATGTATGAAACAAAAAAAAACAATAATTTACTCATGTAAAACAAAATTAGATCGAGATTATAATACAAAAGAACACCATATAATATTGAGTCTTATATACAGTCTTTTTTCATGAACAAGGATATGTAGTTAGCATTATAATCTTCAAAAGAAGTTAATCAAAATATTTGTCTGTGTAATATATCATTAATGGGTCGACAATAAGAAACAATATCTTTCATAGAACGATAATGTTAAGCGAAAATTTGTTTTAGATATTATGTTTAATGCAGAGAGATCTTGAGAGTTAAAGAATTTAATGGCATTTAAGAAATGTTCTTTTTTAGTTAATATGAATTATAATCCCAGGTCCAAAGAAACATAAGCGGTTTCAAATGCTGATTCCATCAGTTGAAATTAACGTCCTTCGATGGCTTTGTAAAAAAAAACGTGGGGATTTCAAAAATATCTGCCGATGTTCTTTTTTTGTATGTTATTTTCAAAGAAAAATGATATAAAATTAAAACAATTTGCTACAATAATTTGGTTCTTAGTAGAAATCAGTTTATCTATTAAAATTTTGTTGATTAAAATGATTTTTAGCATGATGATCTTCTCTCATTAAGAGAAAATCAAGCAACATTTGTATGTTTGAAGCTTAATAATATATACTATATGATAAATTTGGTTTCCGACTGTTCTAAATTCATCTCTCCGGAGTGATTGTTTCAGTTTTTCAAAAAACAAAAGTCTTCATTCATATTATAAGATTCGAATTACCTGTCATAATTTTAAAAAATTCATCAATTAATATATAATAAATCTGAAGGAATATTTGATAAATCTTTCAAACTGTTTTAGACAACCGTGCGCACGAATTACTGCTTATTGATTATTTTGAAGAAGTGAAATGAACAAATAAGTAGACATTGCCGTAATCCATATATACTGTCAGAGCAGAAATCCCAGTAAGTTTTCCAAACGTAATATAATATCACTTATAATTATTTATTTGGATGAGTGAGGCATTTGCGAATGAAAAGAGACGTAAATTCTCCACATCCAAACATTTATGTACATTGCAAAGAAAAATCTTTATCATCGATTAAAACAATATGAATGTTTGAAGAAATTATGGCAACGTTATGATGAAGGTCATATTCATGTTCCAGCATTCTTGAAAGCTGTTTGATGGAGATATCTTCAACGTTCATCAAATAACTTAACCAGCCGTTTCTTTTTGTTATTTGTTCATGTACTTATCTGAATTTTGTTTTTGCACTGACAATACATTAATTGCCACAGTGACTACTCATTTGCTCATTTCTCTTCTACTAAATAATCAACGAAAACTAAATCTGTGGACTGTGAATCCTTTAAACTCGAGAAAGTAACTCTAATGCTTAAATTTGTCTATATAGACTAGCGTCATCTTTTTCGACAATCATTAGTAGGTTTGCTATGTATAACCGATCATTCGAATAAGTGAGCAGAAGTAACAGAAAACAAATAAGCATTTTGAAAACAAGTAGAAAATACCGAAAAACAAAGTTATAAAATTCCGAAATATTTCGATGATGTCTTAAAAGTCGTATTTTTAGAGTTCTGTATTTGTTTAACCTACATTGAAAAATGTTAAAAGGTTTAACGTGGCAAACGCTTAGAGCGAATTATTCATTGATACCACTTTTTTCCGTCGTTGCACTCGGTGTGGCAATGGCCGCTGGACATGCATTTCGTAGTCTAGCTTTTTCAACTGATGTAAAAGTGAATCGAAGTAATCAAGATCGACCATGGGAAGTACAAATCAATGATGATGGTACATTTAAACATGCAAAATATGTTAAATTACATGATTATCATAAATTAAAGAAGAGTGATTATGAACCAGAACTTGAAGAGTAAACGATATAGAACAATCTATCCTTAACTAAGTTTTTTTTCAACTTTTCTCCCATTATCATTCTTCGTAGAAAACATTGAGTATGAAAATTTCCTAAGCTGTAGATCCATGTGTTTGTTTTCTTGTGTTTAAACAGAAGTAGTTTACATCCATTCTTTCATTTTTTTTCTTGCCACCAAATTTTCCTGGTTTTTGATAAAAAATAAACGAGAAAAATCTTAGTAATTTGTTGTTGATTTTTTAATTTTGTTTGTAATTAGATCATTAATCAACTAGGAAATAATATATCTATATTTCATTTTATTGATTTTGTAGAATAATTTATTGAGAATTTAAAAAAATATATTTGTTTAGTGTTTTTTTTTGTTAAGATAATCTAGAGAAATATCAAGATATGCAGAGAAAATTTGTAATGGAACATATGAGTAAAAATTTCAAATAATGTTTTTATGTTCATCTTTCTTTTTGTAATTTTAGAAATGTATATGATGCTCGACGTAAAATAAAAAACAAAGAAATATTTTTCATTGAAATATATGTTAGAAGGTCAGTTAACACGATTGCAGCATCGAACATTTTGTGAAGATCTCAACATAGACAAATTCTATAGCATTGCAATTTTTTAAAAAGATTTTCCATCGAGTTCTCGAGAAGAACACCTTTGAAAAATTCCATTGAACTGTTTAATAATTTTCTTAAAAGGTTAAAACTGAAATACTTTGCCATTGTCAAATGTTCCATTATTGATATATCTCACCACTAACAAATCGTAAAATCTAAAATTATATTTTTTTGTAACATGCATCGTGAAGTTCTCTCATACTTTTTCATAGAAGGGTCCTCTAAATTATGCTGACGAATTTTTAAAATGATAAAAGATGAAGGTTTTCGTGATGTCGTTGTTGTCTATTATAATAATGGGAAAAAAGTTTAAGAAATGTCACGTATCATACCTAAAGATCGACTGCTTTGTAATTTGCCAGACTTCAATCCATTAAATTACTTTATATGGGATCATGTCAATAAGAACATTGAGTACAAACAACCAAAGCACAAGAAGATTTGAAGAAGTAAATAAATGAAGTATGTCAAAATATTTTTTTTGTGTGATGTTTTCAAAGTAATTAGCTCTTGTGTTCAGGTTTTTTTATAAAATATATCATTCAAAATTTTTTTTTGAAATAAGAAGAAGGCTCTTTGTTTCTCTCAAAGTCATCGAGCATTTGATTTATTACTCACTGCTTCAGCTTTAGCCCTAGAAGAATATCATTAAGACCATTCGATTAGATTTTTAATTGACATTATTGAAGAGAATTTGATGATGCACTTTTTAACAATAAAAAATGCAACACTATAGTATCTATCTAGGTCGAGAGAATCGCAAAGTAGCTGATGTTACAATCATTTTGATTCATTCGGTACATAAGAATATTGTTCAACATATTGAAATATATCGATGATCAAGTATGTTTGATTATACATTTTTGTGAGAAATTTGAAATTGAGAAGAAAATAATAGATTGAATACTTTGACAATATTTTTCAAACTCATGTGAAGTTTCTTTGGCATCTCGTCATTGATTAGTACTAGTTTCTGAAATTAGATAATTGATAATAATACATTTACACTTACGAAAAAAAAAATTCTCAAATATATCTGACATATCAATTTATATATTTGAATATTTCAAATAAATAAAAATAACTGTGAAAGAAAATTTAAATATTTTTGACTTCAACTAATCATGAACATTAAACGAAATATATTCATTGATAAAGACCATATAGTATTTATTGATTGAAATAGGATATGATCGAATTCTCTTAGTTTTTTATCTGATATTGATTTATTGAAACAGTTCAACATAGCTTATCTTTCAATTTTAGTACATAAAAAAAATATCTTTTTCGTTATCAAGAAAAAGTCATTGAACTTTATTATCTGATATATATCTTTCTGAGAAATGAAGAGTTATACAAGTCAAACACTTTCTTGTTAATAGATGGCTCGTATAATTTTTTTATTTCCATTTTACTCATCTATGTATATTGCGAAATTAATAAATCTTTTATTATATTCTTTGTTTTCTTTTAATTAGCATAAAAAAAATTTCCTACTCTTCAATAAACATACACGCTCGTATCGATAAATTTGAATTCAATATTACTGATTAACAAATTATAATTTTTTTTATTCTAGGAGAAATATTTTTTTTTCAAAACAATTTTTATATAATATTTTTTAGGTTTGTCATCATGTTTTAGCTGGCATATTATTATATATTATTTATATATATTTATGTATAAGTCTTTATTTTATTCATAGTGATAAAATTGCTCATTGATGTGTTTTGATATACTTAAATTTACCGATTTCTATTCATCTAAAATAATGAAACCATCAAATCGTACATAATTTTATTAATAATAGATTCTATTTTATTCTTTTTTTTTAATTCTAGATAATCAAACAAATCTACATAGGACTTGAGTTGTCTAATAATTGCATATGTGCAGAAAATGTTTTAAACTTTTAATGAGGGAAAGTTTTCGTTTATAGATATCGTACGTCAAAGTTATTGATAGGTAAAAAATGAGTTTTATTGATTAATTTTTAAAAAAATCGAATATTTATTGCATAGATCAACGAATTTAAGGTTCGATAAATGATATATTGTATTTTCTATCGTTGCATTTTCATGATATTTAGCTGTGGGATGCATTTTTGTAGAATTGTAGATACGTATTCCTAAAAATCTGACGTGTTGTTATATAGCAAGTATCAGAAAAAACCATAGAATGTTCCAAAAGTCCATCGTGAAGAAAAAAATGTAGATCCTATTTTAATTACTTCAAACAACTTTTATTATCTTCTAATAAATTTTTATATCTACAAACATTTAAATAAAAATAGTTTTATTTATGACTAAATTTTAATAATTGACCGATGTGAAACGAACGATGTAAATCAAATCTGATATACAAATGTTAGATGTAGATTGTATTAGAGATACTTTGCAACGTTTTTATGAAACTAATGCAGTTGATAAAATTTTGATAAACATTCAAAAATTATAGACGAAAAAATTCAATAAAGTTCAGAATGTTGGTGAAACTAAGCCAGTATTAAGTGTTTTCGCTGTTATAATAGTCTTCTTTTTTTCCACGTACATTAACGTACTGAAGTATGACTGAATATCTTATGATGATGTCATATACGAGATAATTTTTCGAGTAACTTTACAAAAAAGATTCACAAAGTTTTTTTTCATTTCAGTGATTTCTCGATCAAAATATAAATTGCAAACAAATATGTATAAGACATATGAAGATTTGGTTGAATTTAAAATAGGAATCAACAACAGACCTAAACAATCTGAAATATTTCTTTTTTTTTGCAAGTATTTCGAACAGAATTGATTTATACATGTAAGATCATAGTAATCGCTTGGAACATTTATTCTAAACAAAATTGTATGAAATAAAACCCTAAAGGACACATTATAAATCAGCTGAATTGCATGCGAGATATCTGCGTTTTCTTCCAATACGATGGATGTTTGGAGTATTCTGTATTTAAAATTAGAGTTAACATGTAGCCTTTTCTTAGATTTTATGTATCATAAATCAAAAAACTTGATAGTACATTGAATAATAAATAAATAATTAAGAGTACAGATTAATGGGATTTATAATTTAAAAAAAAACTTTTATGCATCGTAATTAGTAAAACTTGATGTTATTTGTTCTGCTGTTTTTCTCACTAAAGCCAAACTTGATTTTTGCTCTATGAGCATAGAATCAATCATTGAGAACTTGGATAATCAAATTTTGAGCTGAAAACGTGTTCGTAGATATGACTTATAGTCACTAGAAACTCTCCAAAGTTTCAGTCAAACCGAACATATTCTTATCAAGCTATTTACGTTTTAAGGAAACCCGTATTTTGAGTTGTGTTTCGACCCAAGGACATTTCCATGACAGGCTGATATGACGATAAGAGTGCATTTGTCGTAGTTTAAACTTTGAAGAGTTTCTATTGATTATAAGGCTTATCTATGAACAAAACTTTAGCTCAAAATCCGATCATCCAGATTTTCAACTACTCTATGCTCAAAGGGCAAAACTCAAGTAAAATGTCCATAAGTCAGCAAGTAAACCAAAATCGATTTCTCATTTACTCACCATGACAGATCAAACGGCAATAATTTCAAGCAAAAATCTTTTTGACAATTGGAAACGTTCCTTCATAAGTTTCAATTGATTTTCGTAATAATCCTTTTATATTTCTATCTATCTTTTCCTTAAACCATCTGTTATGAACAATGTGGCTTATCACCTTATGATATTCATCAAGATAGAACAAAACAGTAGAAAATCTTCTTTAAGTTAAAAATTGAATATAGAATTTAACTATTTATTTATTAGACTAATATAGTTGTTGATAATACTGCTCCTTTGTATCAATTTATTTCAAAGAAAAGATTCTATGAGGAAGTTTACAAAAAAAATTGTATGTCATCAATGTATTATTTTAGTTAAAATAAAAAGCAAAAGAAGGAAACTCTTAATTTTTTTAATATGCTTATTTATTGAGAAGACAATAAAATTGTGAAAGTAAAATATAATAAAAGCTTGACAATTAAACGGAAGCAAAATGGAAAGAAAAAGAATATTTTTATTATCGATCACAAAAAAGTTTGTTGAAGAACACTTTATCAGTCTTTCTTTGTTTTTTAACTATCAAAAAAACGTAAAAAATCATATAAATTTATTTTTCCTTCACTGTTTGTCGTACATTCAGCAATCATCTAAATAAAAATAAATAAATAAATATTTCATCATATATATATTTTCATATGTTTTGTTTCTTACGGCATCAATAAGATCATTTTCAAGTGGTAAATTAATTTGTCGAAATAAATCTATGATATTTTCTCTAGCTATAAAACCATTTCGATCTTTATCATAACGTAAAAACATTTGTCGAATTTCTTCATGATTTGTTATACGCATATGTTTTAATTTATTACGTACTTCAGCATATAAACGTATAAAATCACCTGGTTTGCGTTGTATATGTATATTTGTACTAAGACGTGCATCTGGTCTACCAGATTCATTACTTAAATGCTGACGTAATGATTCAATAACAGCTGGTGTAAATTGTTCAGGATGTTCTTCAGCATATTTTAATACATATAAATCAGCTGAAAGAATTATAAAACGTTGACGAAATACTTCAATGGTTGCACCAATATAAAAATCAGATGGACCATAAAATTGAGGATGTTCAAGTGAAGAACCTTTTTGAAAGAGAAAAACAAAATTAAAATTATCTTAGTTTCAGATAGTTTTGTTTAAATTTACCTGGCTTTGAAACACGCGTTCGTTCAAGAAATCGTCCACCAATAATACCTGAATTACGTTGAGGTGGTTCATGAATACTGATTGTATCATCACCAAGACGATAACTGATAATAAATTTACGTAATTTATCATCTTCACGTGGACTATCCTATTTAAAGAAAATAATATTATAAATAAAACATATAAAATGGCTTCTTTTTTTTTGTTTCTTACTAAAACAGCTTCATAACGAAGTACACGATGATCATTTTCCATTAATTTAACATAGTCTTTTTTCGGTCGTTCAGGTTGTAGACGTAAACAATTTTGCATTGAATCTTCTAATGAACCAAATCCATTATATGGAGGAATTTCCTAAAATTATATATATATATATATATATTTCTTTTCAATATCAAAGAAATAATATTTTAATTTTACCATTTTAGGAAATTCACTACGTGTTTCTTGAATATTAATTGGTTCAAAATTATTAACACTAAAATTTTTTGCATAAAATGTTTTCGTAAAAACATCACAATCATATATAGAAAAATTTCGTCCATAAATATTAACAGTTTTTCCAATCATTAAATCCGATGGTTTAAAATAATCAGTTACTTCAGTATCAGTTAATTCAAGAAATACATGTGGAAATGTGCCTAAAAAAAGTATTTTAATTTCAATTTAATAAAAGATAAATTCTTTTTTCTTTCATATATTAGATTTCTATTTCAAGTTGACATTTGAGCGACCAAAGAAGGTTGATTATTGTCTTGATTTGCATGAATTTTATTTTAATTAACTAACAATTTGAAACTATTTGCAGAAGGCACTGAATATTCTCAAACCTCGGATGAATCCTTACGTGAAAAACAAATTTGAATATATTATTTAAGTGTTTCACAAGATTAAATAAAAAAGTCAATAAGGAACAGTAAACGCCCGATATACTTTAACTAATCGTTAGCTTCTATATGTGAATTTTCAATCGAATTTGATAGTTGCTTGTAGCAAGACTCGTTTTCTTTACTTTGGTGGGTGAGTTTTCTCTTCATCTATATTCGCTCTCAAATCACACATAGAGAAATCAATTGATCAGCTCGAGGAATACTCAAATGATTAAGCCTATTATTGTTCATCATCCTTTTAACAGAATATGTTCTAGTGTGCGCAAGTGTCCGCAATTCGATTTAATCTTATTGTAAAATTCAGTATATAAGATGGGCTCTGTTATGAGACTAACCTTTGATATCATAACGATTTTTTGGAATTTTATGACGTGTAATAAGTACAGGAAATGGATCTCGACCATCATTAGCTTTATGTACTTCTCGTATTTCCATTGTATCATTAACTAAAAAATATTGAATAACAAATTCTCTTTTTTCACCAAACATTTGTGATCGATCATCCCATGTAGCATAAAAACGTAAAACTTTTCGATCCATTTCAATATATTGTTTAAGTTTATCGAAATCATTTTTTGTTTTATATGTTTTAAGTTCAGCTATTTGGTGTCGTTTTGTTAAATATGGATCACGTGGTATTAATTCTGATTGATTTACATGAATACCTTCACTTTCAAGCCATTCCTAAGAAAAATAATAAATAAATAAAAAAGTTTTCTACAGAAAGGTTTCTTTTTTTGGTTCTTACTCTGGTAAAAGCATCACAATCACATATTCGAAATACTTTTCCATAAACAGATAAATTTTGTCCAAGATTAATATCACGAAAATTATATGTTTCACCTTGATCATTTTTTGGAAAACGATGACGACGAATTAATTTACCTTGTGGAATACCACTATTTTCTTGAACTTCTTCAAGTATTTCTACACTATCATCTTCAAGATAGTAAAGAATTTTAACTGGTCGTACACGAAAGTATTCATTTGGACTTTCATGAATTGTTTGTTTAAAATAACCAAAAAAACGAAGAACTTTTTTATCAAATGCTAATGTAGCTGGAACAAATTTATCCGGTGTTTGAACAACTGCTTTACCATATAAAAGTTCTGGTCGATAATTTCGAAGAAGTTCTAATTCATCTTCACTGATCTGATTATAATTGATACGTGTACCACCTGAAAATAAACAATGGCGATAATCCGATTAATCATATATAAAAAGGAAAAAAATTCTATATATTTATTTAAATCTATTTATATTAATCTGATTAGTATCTTTCCGATCGTTTATTCTTTATAGTTGAATTACTATGTAGAATAAAATAATATTAAAGCTATGTTAAAAGAAAAAAATTTTGCTATGCCGACTAGTGTATCCTAAAAATGACTATTTTCTTTTGCAAAATTTAACTTTACAAATGTCAACTTTAGATATACAATTAATAGTTTTGAATAGCGTTTTTATCCAGATTTTATCTTTCGCAGGAGCGATTTAACACTTTGGAAGGGCAAATGCTCAATTTTCGGGGACATAGATACAATGTACATAGCACCATAACCACAAAATTCGTGACGGCAAAGCTGATAATTTTCAGAGGGGTGCCGACCGATAAGCACACATACTAGTTTTTTGAATAATGAATAGAATATTGTTTCTCTTACCTAGCCCTACTTGAGGCCATTTAGTAACTCGATGACCATTTTTTACATCAAGTGTATGACTGACATGAAAGTTGGTTTGCTAAAATATAAATATTTGCGTTATAATAAAAAGAAAATACATAAAAACAACATCTGTCAATGATACATACTGTTGGATCACGAAAAGAATTTCCTGGTATACATGGTAGTCCTTCCATATTTCTTCTATTTAATTCTCGTCACCTAGTTGTCAAGAGGCACTAATAAGTGATATTGTTGCTATTCTGTTTGTCTTTCTTGTTCCGTTCGATGGCAACTTTTTAATCTTGGTTACTTAGTAACATCCATCGGAAGTTCGCCTTATTAAATTTTTTAATTAAAAATTGCATTAAAGTATTCTTCATATTCCTTGTATAAGCTTCAAGAAAAAAAGGAGCAAATAATCAGGTATCTATTTCTCCTACGTATAGATGTCGTACGAATGAATCATCTGTTTTATGAAATATTTATGCGATAATGATTGTTTAATGAAATTTCGCAATAATTGAAATTGCGAAATTTAGCAATAATTGAAATTGCGAAATTTTTAATTGGTACGATGTAATATCAAGGATATTTAAGACAGTTTTATTCTTGTGATAGGTCATATAACAGTTTTAGTTTGTTAGCTCTACGACTATTAGTATGCAAATCTTTGTTCGCGGTACTGCCAAATTATTGGCATTTGATGTTGAAAAAGATGATACCATTCAAGATGTTTATGTAAGGTTAAAGAATTTAGAATTCTATATAAATGATAGAACTATTATAGGAATATATTGCTCAAGAATGTGGTTATGTTGTAAATGATATTTTATTGAGCTTACATGGAACATCATTAAATAATGAACAAACAATCGAAGAATTCGATCTTGTTCCAGGTACAATTATTGATGCTAATGTTAAATTATTAGGCGGAAAAACTCATGGACGAATAAACAATGCTGGTAAAGTTAAAAACCAAACACCAAAAGTAGATATCCTATTCATAAGTCATGATAGTTCGTAATATGAGTATCGATTTTATATTTTAAAGGTAGCTCCAACAGAAAAACCAAAAAAGAAAACCGGCCGTGCTCGTCGTCGTGAACAATATGCACAACGTTTCGCCAACAAAATTGCTTTACCTAACGAATCCCGCCGTGGACCAAATTCAAACTACCGACTACCTATTTCTTCATAAATAATACTGGCAAGGTCCCGCTTTTTTTGACGCTATGTAAAGTGAGAAGTTTTATTTTATCAATAAAATTCATATTTTTCATAATGTGCAATATCTTATATAAGAACAATAAATATCAGAGAATAATACTTTAAAGTCTCCGAAGAATTGCGCAATTATTTTATGCACTATTGTCAAGAATGGGAAGGGAGAGGGTACTTCAGAGTTTTGAAAAAACTTCATTGTTTTTGTAGCAAAGTTCCAACATGCTATTGAGGTTTTTAAACACCAATGCTCAAAACAATGCCTAAACCCATCTGTTGAAAGCTCGGTCAAGTTTAGCAAAAATCTTCCATCAGCTTTCTGAATCATCGACGCCTTTCGCTTTCGCAATCTTGGCGACTCTTTACGTGTTGAATTGTTCTCTATATAAATTTTGTTGTCATCAACTGTTATCAAGCGTTATCTATGAAAGAAAATAGATGTCGCTTTACTTGAATTCTCCTTTTTCTCAACGTAATTCTTAATTTATTAATAATATTCTTAATAAAAAATATTAAATATATTTAAAAACAATCTCTATCTTATATGCACATAATTGTTTATTCCATAGATTATCCAATGAAGAATAGCTTTTGAAATAATAAATAGTTATTAGTTCATCTAACCATCTTGCGAAATTTCTGTTTTAAATACATCATAAGACATATATTTATTCACTTTAGATTGTTCGTCGATTTTATTGTTATTATATTGAAAAACAATCATGCAAGTTTTTGTTCGTGGTGCTGCTGAGCTCTTACCGCTCGATCTTGAAAAAGATGATACCGTACAAGACATTCGTGTAAGTTTTTCTTTTCATAATAGAGAATTAAAGTTTCAAATTATTTCTTCAATTTTCCAGGAATATATCGCTGAAGAATATGACATTGATATGGATGAACTTGTGTTAAGTTACAATGGTACACCATTAAATGATGAACAAACTGTTGAACAATTCGGACTTGTACCAGGTTCAGCACTTGATGCTACTATCAAATTATTTGGTGGTAAAGTTCACGGTTCATTAGCTCGTGCTGGTAAAGTCAAAGGTCAAACACCAAAAGTAAAACAAACTGTTAACTATTTATTGAATAGAGATAAAAATGATTATGATTGGAATTTTCTAGGTAGCTAAACAAGAAAAACGCAAGAAGAAAACTGGCCGTGCTAAACGACGTCTTCAATACAAGCAACGATTTGTTAACAAGGTTGCTTCATTTGGTCGTCGTCGCGGACCTAATTCAAATCAACAAGCTGCATCGTGAGAAATGATCTAAGCATATACACAAAAAAAAAACAAACGTCTACTTCACAACTCCTTATTTAGCTGATTTTAGTTTGATTCTAGCTAGCAGCTATATAAGATCACAAGGAGATTAAAAATATACTATTTTTTGTTTCTGAATAAAACATCGCAAAAAATCAGAAGCGAACCTCATTTTTCATTTCTTTTTATTCATTAAATTCTCTCTATAACGAGCTTAATTTTAATCAGAAGGCAACATATTATCAACACATGGTCATTTAATAGAAATCTTTCTTTATAAATACAAACTATGGTATCATATCACTGAATTTGCCGAGAAAATCAATGAATTATTGTAATTTAGAAAGTATAATTATATATATATACTGGAGTTGAATGATTCTAGAAAATTAAATTCATAATTCATTAGAATTATCTAATCAGTAAAAATGTTGTTCAGATATTTATTTTTAAAAGTATTATCTCATTACTTTTTTGGTTTCAAACAAAGGTTGAAAGTTCATTTCAAGCTTATATTGATGATAATATAATGTTTACTACTTCATAGATTGTGCATTATAAACAAAAGAAAACTTTTATTTTCTTTCTTTTGTTTGTCATTTAAGAATTGTGAGAAGTTTTAGTAAGTAAAATTTTTGTTGACAAGGATCTGTACTCAATATTATATCATTATTTTGAATATAATTAATACGTTTAAGCCATGGTGTACTCATAGAAAACCAACAGATTTGTTGTGACGATTGATTATTCGTATTTTAATTTTTGCTTATTATTGATTTGTTAGACTAATGTGATTCATGATATGAAGTTCTTTTTCTAATATGAAATTTTCAAATTAGAACGTTTCTTATTTCGTGACCAAGAATGATTATTATTCTGAATTGTATTTCAAAATGAAGATTTTGAATGCTCATCAATGAACTTGTCTGTTGAAAATAAGTCCTTGTTTTCAAAAGGAATAAAATCATTAGTGAATACGTTTTGTTTTAATTGTGATGTACATGAATTATGACAAGATGCAGCTAAAAATAGAGGGTAATAAAAACTAGAAGTGTTTCCGCTAGAACTACACATATCACTTAAGAAGTCGATGAGTCGCAAAAAATTAAGAATATGCCGCTGCACTTTTTAATGCACTAAAAACAATTAAAATGAGTTATTTTATATGAAAAAGTGTACTATTTAATTTCTGCTATAAATAATAATAAAAAAAGATCACAAATTCTACAACGAAGCAAATGATTCAGAAAATCCAATCAATTTAACTAAGTATACGCTTATTTGTTGCTAATGAGGCTGGAATGAAATGCAAGGTTGGCGTCTAGCATCACAATTGTGGATCATACATGAATATTTTTTTCATCATGATAATACATGTTCACCTTTTTAAGAATTCATTTTCCTCTACATGTATTCAGTTACTTCATCATATGGTTCTTCATCATCCGTATATGAATATTTATTGCCGAAGAGTTCTTTTACTAGTACAATACATTATTTAATCATAATTGAACTAATTTTCACTTCTATGCTTCTATGTACATTAACAGTTTCGATAAATAAACATGTTTCGAAATACTGAAATCTCATTAATAGTCGGGTTGGATTTGGATATGAGATCATACTGTAACAGATGGGGTGTTGGCTAGTTGACTCATTTGTAGGACACTACCTTAACGTCTATCTTTGCATGCCATTATTCATAGATTTTTGAATGATCTATCATATTTTGGACGACGAAACGAAGAAAAGTGATAAACAAATACAACAAACTGTAGTCATTAATTTAGAATTTTTTTATTAATAACTGTAAATGAGATTGCCATAAGACAACTAAATATTAAAAAAAAACTTGTTACTTGGATTGTTAATCGTATGAAGTCAGTGTTGTTTATTTTTTCACTTAAAAAGCCAAACATCCATCAATTAAACAATTTCAAAAGACGCCTTTTTTTATCTTTCTAAACATCGTTATTCAAGGATCAACGATTTCTTGACAAAGTTTTTTAAATATGCAAAATTTATTATCAATATCAACGCTTAGGACTACTTTTTCATGTGAAAGACTCGAATCGATTCATGAGAAATAATTGAATCAGAGTACATCATCTAATAAGCTGACAATTTTTTTGTGACATTAGCTTGATCAATACGTAAATCTATGAAAAGAATACTCACTAATGTCACACGTTTTATTGCCTTCTGAAAACTGGACATGATATTTCACAATCAATGAAGATCACGTTTGATTGTTCTCTAAGTAAAGTTTTCTTTTTTTTCCATTGAAGTAATAAAGTGCTTACAGCGTTCTGCTGCATTCTTACCACGGATTTCTCACTTACAAGAGTTTGTTTAGGCTTCACGTTTCAGAGATGAGCGATAATTGTGAGAAACTTTGCTCGTAAATATTTCAGTTAGATAGATTGAACTAGGTTTAAAATTGTGACTTATTCATAGTTCATTGATGCCCTGCAAGTGAACTCCTAATGTCAAATTAATAGTCTTGGTGTTAAAATATATCCAAAAAGTCAATCTTCATAATACAAAATTTCACTATTTTCAAAACAATATATATTGAATAAAAACGATAAATAATTTTACAAATTAATTCTTTCCTTCAAGTTTAAGAGAAAAAAATATATACAAAGGGCATAGTTATAATATAATCAAAAAGTCTCTCCGATCTTTTCTTTGTGTTATCCTGTTTTGTTTGATTATTTCTAATGCACAAAGTATAACTAGTATGAACGAATCTCAACACGGTTGATTTGCGTTAGACTAATGAAGCATTTCGAAAGTAGTAAAAAGTCTATTCTCTCTTAACAAAAAATCTTTGGAGTTCTGCACAATTTTTTTGCATTCAATGCTCAGTATTGAAGACCAGATTAATAAACAAATGACCTTTATTCTAATTGCTGGTATGCACTTCATGATTTATATAAGCCTTTTATTTTATGTTAGCACAAATACACAGATAATTCTTTCGAAAACGAAATGATTGAAAAAAGACAACAAATATTCCTTGAAGAACAACTTAGTCAGGCCTAGATTTTATTAAATAAGTCAATTAAAATATGCCTATTACGTGAAGAAGCATATAAATTTGAGAAAGGGAAAATATTGACATATTTTTCTATGACAAAAACTCAGTTTTGATTTTTCTTTCGAGAAATGAAATTATCTAAGAGAATAGAGCCGGGAAGAGCAGGTCGACCTTAATAAAGTCACCCATCTTTGTACCTTGAATAATACTCACTGAATCTTAATATGTCGTATTTAGTATTCAATAACAACTATTAACAATTTACTAAATTTGTATCCGACTCCGAATTAAAATCTTGTAATCGATATATATTAAGAGTTCGAAGTTATTTTCAACTTTATATTTCTTTGTTCAGAAAAATGATTTTCTTCCTTTCAAAGATCAATATACGTTGGTAGGCATCAATCAATCATTATTTCATGAAAAACTGCTATATGAAATTAGGTGTCAAAAGAAGTCGACTGAAATATTTGTTCTACATCCGTCTTTTCAATTTTAATCAGATTTTTCAAAAAAACAATAAATGATTTTTTCCAAGTCTAACATCATAATAACTCTAAGATGATGTTAAATATTTACTGATTAGTTATAAAAATAGTATAGAAGGAAAAAAAACCGTATCAATCAACTCCTCAGTATTCATGATTAGCGTCTATTCTAATCAAGATTCTATTGCGTCTTATGATTAAATTTTTCTTATAAATACTCCGAGGTTTTATTTATTTCTTACATAGATCATTCTCTGGATTTATTTTTTATATTATTAACGTTGATCGCCTTCGAGCTGGTCTCGACATTTCAATATAAATTTGAAATCAGTAAGACATATTTTTGAGATTATCAGTTGCAAATTACAACTGCCTACTATTGATTGTAGTAAACTCCATTTAGATTAGAAGCAATCTCAATGGATCTTTCTTTCATCCTTATGATTATTTACCGGATTCTGAAATGTTCATGTTTAGCGTATAGATAATTCATAGTGATCTAATAAAAATCCAAATTGTTTTAAGATTATTATTAGAACACAATGTAGTAGATATACGCAAAAAGCCATTGAAATCGAAAGAGAGGACATCTAAGGAGATTCCCTGGTTAGTGCAAGATATTCAGAAACAAAAAACAGTGTATTACAGAAATTCTCTCTGAATTCTTATTTGATAATATATCTATTTAAATGTTGCAACTAACATGAAAAGTTCTTTCTTATTCGTGCGAAAAAGGTTCCAAAATCGACTTCTTTTTAATATTTAATTTCTTTTTAGTTGAAAAATTTCATATACACTTTGTAGAGTAAGCCGTATTTGCAGACAAAATTTCATACTAGAAATTTACGTTAAATAGCTTCCCTAGTCAACTTTCCCTGGCGAAGTCCCTAGTGAGTCACGTGAAAATTGTGAAGTCCCTGGTGTATCCCTAGGGACTCCCGGAAAAAATGTGAAATCCCATGGGACAATGCCGGGACTTTCGATTAAATCCCTGATGAGTCCCTTATTTCAGGGAGTGGGAAAAGNGAACTGGCTTCCTATCAGCGATGCAACATATTTTTGATAACGCAGATTTTCTGTACTACATTTCACATCTCACTCACGACAAGCATTCATGGCTTGTGAGAGGTGGGACGCATTTCATAATCTCTGCTTATGCGACGTTACTGTACATCTCACTTATGCTATCCGACATAAGTACGTGAGCGCTGATCAACATTGGAATTGAAGTTAAATTTTTAGTTTTTTGTTTCTCTTTGCTTAGTGTGCACAAATGCAAATAAAACGATAGTTCATATATTTATACCAGGTTGTGTCGTTTTTTCTGAAGAAAAAGAATTACTGAAATATGGTATGGTTGGGCTGTGTCACTATCGGCCGAATCTGCAGTCGTATACAATCCTATTGACGAGAAAGTTAATCGAATGAAAGTATGCTTTTTTTTTTGTTCCGTCAAGCCATTAAGAGTGTCTTAGGGTAGCGAGAAGTCGAGCGCATTTTGGTAATTGGTAACGAATCCATTACGAGTTACTCGATGATGTGACGGTACTTTTCTTTTGTTAGTCAAAACCCAGTTAAAGAGAATACCTTGTACGAAAAGTTAGTGAAGCATTTGTTTTTCGGACAACATCATGTATAATTTTCAGCGAGGTCTAACCTTTTCAAACGTTAAAAGTATCAAATTCTGAAGGGCTTTATTCTACCATGAAACTGATAAATCAGGTTGACTATGCTTGCTACAGACGCTCTATGAAGAGTGTAGCTTTACAGTAATGAATATGTGCTATTAATTCTATACAGAACTTCAGAACATTTTCATCATCAGGAAAATAATATTATACAGATGAGTGATCCTACTTGAAAATAGAAAAATTCCCTAGAAACTAATAATAAAAAAGTAATTTTCAACAGACTTCACTTTCAAAAGATATACATTTACTCATTGTATTTGTGAAAAATCTTGTGTGTCGATTACCCCAGTAACTACGTATTGCATCCAGATTGTTCTATAGAAGAGCCGAAAACATTGTGTTACCTATGAATATATAGCAAAATAAACTTTATCCTTGGCGCACTCATCCGTTTATGTGCAACAGCCAATAATAATATATTAAAAAGATATTTTTTTTGCCTACAAATATTTTTTTGTTTTGCTTGTTCTACTATGTGTCATTTGTACAGTTTAATCGACACCGAGAAAAGAATGAATCGAATGTTTGATAAAAAAAAGATCCTATCGCATAGATTTACTTCCTTTTTTATCGTCATTGCACAGGATTGACAAAATTTTAATGTTTTGCAAACATGTAAGGAAAGTTTGGATTGTGTAGAATGTTTTAATATGAATTTCGCTATCAAGATTTTGTCAATGTCTAAATTCCAACAGAATTTTGAAAAATATTCAACTCCAGTGCAAGTTGGCCAGTTTTAATTATTACTGAATATTTGATTGTTGAAAGTTCACCGGAATTCAGATGATATACGTAATAGTTAGAAGTAGCAGAAACCAGTTTAATTGCAATGAATATAATACCGATTTCATAAATAACTTGTGTATTCCTATTCTTTTGCATGCATACATTTTCTTCTCTTCGTGTTCTTGTTTATATATTTTCGATACAAAATGCATTGTCGCCAAATTCATCGGAATTCCTTTCTCTAGTCGTAATCAAGGATCTGCTCTTCTTTTCTCTACTATTCATTTCATGAAGGTTATGATGTCTCTACTTGTATTTTTCCTTTTTTTGTGCGTATCTCTTCCATGTGTTCATCGACTGTTTGATTTTGATTTATGGATCGGTATATACAGTATGATTCACTTGTTTTTGCTCATTTTCTTGAGTCTACTGTATTTCGGCAAAACTCGAAAGTTTTTCTTTTTTTATATGGTTGGATAGAGCATTGATTACTCTACAGAACTTTGCAGTTTTTATTTTGTTTACCTTGTATCTTGGCCCAAAAATATTGATACATTTCGAACAGAAGCCGAAAAACATTTTTCTACCCAGCAATTTTCAATCCATTTTGTAAGGTAATTTTTTTCGATGGCTGCTCTTTACCGAGATACTGAAACTTTTAGTTTTGTATATTTTAATAGACTATTAGTTCCTCTATTAAACTATGCACTTTTCATTGAACTTATTCTTTATGTTTATTATGAACTTGTTGACGTTTTTGAGAAATACAGGTTGATTATATTAATGTGAGTAGTTTTGTTCAATTCGTTGTATTTAAATAATACCTTGCGTAGTTGTTATTTTAATATAGTTGGATAGAGCGTCGATTACTCCATGGATTCATATAATTTTCATTTTAGGATGTGGGTGTGGGTGTGGGTTGAGAGAATACCGATAACTATAGCCACACTGACACCCACATCCGACGCCCCACTCACACCCACACTCACGCCCACACCCACACCCACACCCATACCCACACCCACGGCCACACCCAACCGCCATTTTAATCTTTAAAAGGTTGGATAAAAAGCTTTAAAGGTTCCAAACAAGAGAAAATAGAAATTTAAAAATTTTTTCCTTTCATTGCTGTTAATATTTTAGTAAACTTGGAAACCAAGATTGCTCTTGTGGTATATAGATTTACAAATCGTGAACATAGCTTAAACAAAAAGCAGCTAAAATTTTGACGCAGATTCTGCATTCAACTTTGTTAAGGCTTTGAATAGGAGCAAAAAGAATACTATTCAATGTCATGAAAATTGCGAGTCATCGTATTTCATGAAAAAATAGTGGCTGAATGAGATTTTTCGTGATTATGGCACAAGAAACAAGTTTTTCAAACATCAGCAATAAATCATATTTAATCAATGATTTCAGTAACTGATTACGAATTGATAATTAATATAAAGGAACTTTCGAGGATTTGTTAAATTGAAAGGCAAATATAATATTTATACATTTTTTTAGCTATAGCTGTAAAGATTGCAAGCTAAGAGAAGGATTTAATTTTGATATGCATGTCACTACTAGGACTTGAACGAGATAGGATTATTTCAGAAAAAGAACAATCGAGCAGAAGTTTCTATTAACATTCATTTATTTGGAAAGGTATTGTTGATAGTAAACCCCTCCCCGTAATAGAAGCTCCTCCCATATTAGAAGCCCCCTTTAAAGGATCTATCCAGCAAAATTTTCAATTTTTCCCAGCAAAATCCGGCCAAAGTTTGCAAGGCCTAATAGAAGCCCCGGGGGACTTCTAATATGGGAGGGGGTTTAAAGGAAATTTCAGATATACTTTCAGACTTAGCAATATTTTAATTAGAATTTTTCTTTCATAGATTCCGTTTTAGATGAGTCCTTCAAACTAGACTCATGTAAAGTTAAAAAATGTCTTTAATCTATGAGATGACGTCTTCTATTATTAACATTTTCCGTTCTGGCTATAGATTATTATTTGTTTCTCATTCTCCTTTTTAGATCTTTAATTTATGAAATAAACATATATTTGCCTTCGGTGATTTCAAAAGAAAAACTCAATTAAAAGTGTCAATTCGTTCAAATGAACATTTTTTACTTTTCTTATTATTTTTTTCGATTTTGTTCTCGCTTAACTATGAAAAATTGAGATACCCCTAGAATCCACGAATTCGCAATTCAAGGAAATTCGAGAAAATGAACCAGCCCAACACACGTATATAAGATATTAGATTACCCGCCTTCACTACGATAGAATTCTGGCAAATTCCAGAAAATAAAGCAATTCAAGAGACTGCAAGCAAAATCCAGCACATCATATAACTTTCAAATATATCCCTTGAAAGTATCATGGAATTCAAGGAATTCAAGCAAATCAAAGAAATCAAAGAAATCAAGGAACTCAAGAAATTCAACGAATTCAACGAAATTCAGGAAACTCAATACATCCATATAATTTTCAGTTATATCCCTGGAAGGTAGCATGGAATTCAAGGCATTCACAAAAATCAACGGATCATATAACTATGAATTGCATCCCTTAAAAGTCTCAAGAAATTCAAGGAAACAGGAAATTTTGGTGTTGGTGTGGGTGTGGGTGTGGATGAGTGAGTGTGGGATGTGGGTGTGGGTGGGCTGAGGGTGGCGTGTGGATGTGGGAGAAGAGATAACTTTAACACTCACATCCACACTGCGCACCCATACCCGCACCGGCTCTTACTATCTACTATGGTTTAATTTCGTGAATTTCCTTCAGTTTCCTTCAATTTCTGGAATTTCGAGAATTGCTTGATTTCCTTGAATTCCATGGCACTTCTAGAGGATACAATTCAAAGATATATGGATATGTTGAATTCTTTGAATTGCTGAGATTTTCTTGAATTGCCAATCTTTGGATCGTAGGTACGGGTGTATGCAACCGCATTAAGATGCTAATCTTGGCTAGCCTTGCCTTCTTAGCATTCATAAAAAGTTTATTCTGAAAAAATCCATAGAAAGATACTGATCGAAAGTTGGTACAGTTTCTAGGTTAATGATTATGATTCATCGGTTCTTTTTTGTATCCTAAGATCTTCGTTTGATAAACAATTTGAACTCTGACAGTATTCTAACACGAAGACTTCTATGAGATGTCTATCGAAATTTGATAAAATCTTCTCAGAATACAACTGCGTGTTCCTGTCAAGGTACTGACAAAGTACGAAAGAGCGATTTCTCGTAGGATTCTACATTTTCATGTAAAAGAAGCAGGTGAACAAGAACTTTAACAAATCTTAATAAAGAACATGTAGAAGTGAGCAGAACAAAACCACAACAAATAACGAAAATTCGAAAGAGCATTCACCATTAAACCTCATTAGGTCCTGCAAGGCAAGGTTTGTCAAAGTTTTTTGAGACCCTGTGAAGAAGTTAATAAGATTGATAATAGGATTAGAAAGCGATATCCATAAAATTGATTTAATTGATGCGTATATTCTTGATGAATGTAACCAACCGGAAGATCGTAAAAATGGAACGTGTAAGAACAAGACAAATGGCGTGTTCTACATACTATCGAGAAAGATTGCTTATTACAATTTACCAAGAGGTAAATGACCAACTCTGTTCAAATACATGTTGCGATGACGAAAACGTGCGGGTTGAGAGCAACATCAACCTGTCAGAGCAATATTCTAGAAGAAGAAAAGCAGTACTACTTGTCGGACTTCGTGATAGTGCCATCCATTGTTGACCACATGATTGTATGCAAAGAACTGTTACCATCGAGAATGTTAGTCGTCTCGTTCCCTTTTTCGGAATGAGTCTTTAGTGAAATATTAAGTTATGCTAACCGTTGTTTCTTTCATTAAAGATCATTATCAGGTATTGCTCAATAGAATGAAAGGCTTTCTTGGTTAATTAACTGCACTATGCAAAAATAGGATATTGACACTGATAGGTTGAACGGCAAAACTTTTTCCCAGTGTAGTTTATTAAGTACATAATTTCAAAAAAAATTCTTAAACAGCAAACGTGCTCAGGAAATTGAAAACAATTCATAGAAAAAAAACTGGATATTTTGATGCCAAAACTAGGGATACCTGTCTATTAGAAAGAGCTGCGCTTGTTCTAAGAGAAAATCCTCACATATTACAGCATTTTTCTTTTGGTAGAAGAGGAGAAGAAATTGGAACAGTGAAAAAAGAATCGACTTTGTTCATTTCATTTTATCTTGATGAAGATATTTCATTCATTTCTGAAACATTTTATATCTGGCAACAAAACATAAAATCGGATTGATTTAATTGTGGATTCAATTTGAAGAATGAGAAAAAATAAGAAGTTTATTTTAAAAAGTGGCTAGATTTTGTATTTTCTCTGAAAAGTTTAATTACTTCATCAAATGAAGTTGTTTGTCTCCAAGGAGAAATTCTAAAAGTATTGCAAAAGTTTGTATCATTTGAACAACGATACGAAAAGCATCCTGAAATCTTGACAATTACTTTTGTAACATGAATAGATCTTCGGAAAAAAACGGAACTGAGCAGTGATACAATAAATATGTCTCATGTCATAATTATTTCGCACGCCACAGATATTTTATCACAAAAGGTTCTAGATAACTATTGAGAACTTATAGACAGTTATTTGAGGATGGTGCATGCCGATTCTATTGCTCACAGTTTTGAAATATTTATTGTTCGAATATTTTTTATGTCTCTGTGTGTATTTGTTGCTTTTTTTCATCTTGATACTTCACTTATTAGTTGGGATTCGGCTTAAAAATAAGCTATAAGCGATACGAGCAACAATTGGACTGTTTTATGTCGATAGAACTGCTAAAAAGAACTCGAATAAAATGTTGAATTCTTTCAACATATACTGAATATTGTGAATAAGAAAAAATGTGTAACTCTTTTCGAGTATTCATTTTTCACTGCTAGATGTATTTTTGGATTGAATAGGAGTATACAATAAAACAAAACGCGTGGCATCATATCTTGTAGTATAACAGATCCATGAGAAAAAATGAAATATGTGTAGCAAAAACCCCAGTGAAACAAAGATTGAAAACTCAAATGTGTTTCAGAAAAAATGCAGCCAAATTAAATGTCTCATATTATGCTTCGATTGAAAAAGAAAGCATTTGTGTTCGATTGTTTACCATTTAACATAATATCATAGACTATTGTCGAAAGATTTCATGCTTGTGATGAAAGACACTTCATCCCGTGGATTTGTTTTACTATTATTAATTGGTTTCTTTTCGTCAGCGTATAGGAGTGATTCATTGAAAGTAATTGACCTGTGATATCTATGTAGTTGCTATAAAAACAGGGAAAATACCAGCACATCAATTATTTTGACTGATTGTGGTTCACTTCTTTGTATTTACAAGACAAAAACTACAGCTCGTCATTCATATGAGCTTTAGTTTCAAGTGAACAAACTTTTCTCAGCGACAGACCGAAAATCTATAAGCATATGTATTGTTTGTCTGAGTCAAGCATAGAATCATTCCAACTGTTATCTGTTTAATCTATACTTCCTTTTGTTTTCTCCCCAGGAGTATTGCCATCTCTTTTATTCACTATTCACTGCTGAAGAGTTTTACCCAATGAAAAACTACTGGACCATAATATTTGTTTTCACTTTTTCCTATTTTCTGCCCTTCATTTCGTTCCAAGTTATCTCCAACACAATCAAAACGAATAACATATAGTGATTACTGCTTCGTGTAGTAAGGATATATAAGAAAGACAGCTTCATGTAATGATTTATTGATAAATGCATTCTTATTTTCCGAAGGAAACGGGAGTGGACCGAACTCGAATGATCCCGACCGATGTCCAAAAATTCGCTTGAAAGAGCCTGGCGCTAACAGAACCGACCTTCAAACTGACGAGAAGAGATACTACATTTTGACCTTAGCCGAAAAGCGATAACTATCCTGTTATAATGAAATCTTTACATTGGTGTTGTGCTTACATATTACTCGACGTACAGAACGAGAAAAAAGGTATTAAGTCTATAGACAACACAGATATCGTGCGCCACATATCTCCAACGAAAATCGCTTATTACAACTTATCAAGAGGTAAATGATCAAATCTGATCTAACACAAGTTACGATGAGGAAAACGCGTAGGCTGGTGGTAACATTAGCCTACTAGAGCAACGCTCTACGATAAAACAACATATAACTTGTCAAGTTTCATGACATTTTAGTCCAATGTATTGTGGTGACCACATGGTTCTAAGCAGTGAACTGTTATTGTGCAGTATATTAGTTTCGTTATGTTTTTGCGATAAAAGCGTCGTGAAATGTACGATTATGTAGTCCATAGATTCTTTCATAAAAACATCTAACTGAATATATCAACAGATACTGCTCAATCGTATGAAAGCTTGCTTTTATGAAATAAGGGTATTGTGCAAAGATAGGATACTGACATTTACATGTGGGAAAATGAAACTTTTTTTTTTAGATGCTTTGTTGAGTACATTATTGGAAAAAAATACCATTGAACTCTCCGCAGCAGTAAAATATACATTGAAGTCTTTGTCGAAGGACGACGCAGTCTAAACTTATAACGTTCTGAAAGCAGACTCACTGACGCAATCGATGACAACACATTGAATGTGCCTGGGTATTTCGATATCGATACCTGTCACTCAGGGAGATGCCTTATTCATATCGGAAGATACATTATGAGCTTCTATTAAGGTTATTCGGTATGTTAAATGTTATTGATCTGTTATTAGAAGATGTTTTTTGGATGTTAGTGTGCTGTAGATTGATCTCAAACTCTTTTTTGAGCGAATTATTTGTTGATAACTCATCTAAAGTGGAAGTTAGTCAGCATAGCTCGTTAAGATCCGAGTGTTAGTAGAAGTCATTTGTGTTTGATTTTTCCAAGATGAATGTTTGTCATGTTAACATAAATTACTAATACTCTTTAAATAAATATATGAAAGACATATAAAACTTATTTTCAACTACAGAAAAAGAAACAATAAAAATCAACCAAATTTTTTTATAACTAAATTATTCTACTTATGTCATTGAACTATGTACTTAAATTATATTTGATTTTGGATGAGTTCTATATAGTAGAAAATCCATAAAATATTGTTCTTCAGGTTTAACATAATGAAATGATATACTTTCATCACCACAACAATCATAATGCTAAAAAGAAAATATATATATTGGTAAGTAAAAAAAACGAGAAAAAATTCTTTTAATAGACGTACAGTTCGTAATGGGTTTTCAGCATATTGCTGAAGCCAATCAGGAAAAGAACCCCGAAAATGGTCAACAAATGTAAATGGATGGAATAATTCACGATTTTGTTTATCGAGTGATTTACCTGGATAAACACCCTTTGTACGAAGACATTTAGCTATTTCAATGTCTTCACTACCACCATCTTGTTGGCAATCTGGCATTCTATCCTTTTGTGCTTCATAAAATCTTCGTAAGGATTCTCGACTTAATACATAAGATGCTCCACCTGACTGGTATCCTTTTTCAACGACAGTCTAAACACAAAAATTAAAAAAAGTTTCCACGAATAGATTCTTTTATGAAATTGAAATCATAATAATTGAACTTTGAAAAAATTTCACGACAAAAGTCTAATCTACTTAATATGATAATGTAATAAAACTATTAGAAAAGAACAAAGAGTCAGATCTAAAACAATTAGAAGAAACTTTTTGAAGTCATCTACTACAAGCAAGTAACAATGCTATATTTCCTCTGCGTATCGAGATAAGTCTATTTTGATATCATTGATGTCCTCAAAGAATAGCATGAAGAAAAAGCAGATTTGATAAAAGATGAGATTTCTTTTTTTTATCTCTGTCAAACTGTATCTAAGACCATTGACTGTTATGTAATGTAGTGACTTATCAGTCGACTATTCTAAGATATATTGTCAGTGCTTCATTCATCATGAGAGCCAAGAGTGCGGGTTTTCCGCTGTTTGTAATTCTTCTGCCATGTACTGTGTACTCAAGAACAGATGTACGTCCCTTCGAAAGAGGGAATCTGTATAAAATGTTGTATATTGTCTAGTTTTTCTTTGATCAGTTTGTGGAAGATCTAATAGTTTATTGTGTTATTCCATTAGTATACAATCGATCAAAACGGTTTGAGCTTTTGCATTTCTGACTTCGATTAGTCACAGTCGTTTGTATATGCATATATGTTAAAAAAATGTTTACGCTCATGTAAATCGTAGAGATAAAAAACAAAACGATTCAATCTATTAAATTATACAATAGATAATAAATCATTAATAATTACCTTATAATTGTATCCAAATGTAATAGGTTCCGATGTATTTTGTTCATTTAAAAATTTTTTCAAATTTTCAACAATCAAGTATGTATCATCATCTGCTTTGACAAACCAATCAAAATCAACGAAATAATTTTCATATGTATATAAAACTGCTAATACTGATTTTTGTGTTAGATGATCGTAACCAGGTATAATACCTTTAAT
>CAJNSZ010000203.1:124354-136038 GCA_905329745.1 Rotaria sp. Silwood2
TAGGAAAAATTCTTAAAATTGAACAGGAACCAATCTGATTTATACACCATTAGATGTAACTTTTCAAGCTCTACAAAACCCTGTATTTTGTTTTTCGAAATGAATAAGTTGAGAAATCCGGCAGGGTCCTTTCCAACAATTGAATTAGGTACTATTCTATTTTCGAATTCGCATGAAAGTTGGTCGACATGTACGCAAACTAATGTTGATCATACATCATATGGTATATTAATATGTAATAGTTTCATCTAGATATACAATAAATTTTTTAGACAACGTATCTAAAGAAACCATTCATATGAACAACAGTGTTCAAATAGTTGATGGTATATTTTCTATAAATATTATAGATTATTCTGCATGATGTTTTCTATTAGATATAGTACAATTGAATAGTAACTTGATAGATTCACAACAAATTTGTAATTCTATTTCGAATATTGTAAAAGAACCAACATCTTTAATCAATAACATCTCGTCACAATCAACTATAATTAATCTTATCGATGAAGACACATCAAATGTTCACATAGAATATAATTATACACAGTTGAATCAAATTAAATCCAATCCAATAATAGATTCAATTAATTCCTCATATATTACTCAAACTCATACTTCTTCGATAAAGAATCAATCCTTCAATAAATGCAATGGTAAATTATGTTCTAAATTTAAGAATAAATCAATATTTTTTTTAATAAAAAAACCTACTAAATTACTTTTCGTTGGAACCATAGATAACCAACTTTCATTTTAATCTTCAAGTTTTATAAAATTTTCTTGAACACTACGAGGCCTTTGCCAATAGTTGTTTAACACATATTAAAATACAATGAAATTGCAGACTCGCATGAAGCCATAAAATTGTCTATTCCACATGATGCTCAATTAAACAAGATATTGAAGCTTTATAGTATGAAAAAAGCAGATTTACGACAAATCAATCGACCACATTAAAAAACATTTTCACAAACTAATTTGACTTATAAGTACCGTCCACTTTTTTGATAAGTTGTAGTTCTTGAAGACGTTACAACTGATGAAACGTATACTTTTATCATAGAGAGAGAACTACTAATAAGGAGATATGTGTTTGAGGAAAAATAATTCGGACTGGATTTGGCAAGTTTTTGGAACATACTAGGTTTCTACGAAGCTGCTTCTTGATATGCCGTAATACGTATCAAACTTTATTGGATACGACTGAAATTCTTTTGTAGATATCTAAGACTGTTTCTCAGAATTAAATTGAAGTTTTTTCAAAAATCTGATTTTTTTGTTTCTCATACAATCACATCACGGTTCACATTCAAAAAGGAACTTGTCGTTTTAAAGAGGTTCTAAGCGCAGATAGGCAAATGAAAAATGAAAATGCAGGATTTTACCTTTGAAGAATACTTCCAAACATGACTTATGAAAAATCTAGTCTAAGTCAACGATATTTGACAAAGATCGTAGTATAATAGAAAGCGGTTTTATAAAAACTCTACCATTCTTCTAAAAGCTCGCAAAGTCTACTTCAAGTTTTTTTTTTCCTCAAGGATGCAACTTCTAAGTTTTAGTACTCTATCTATTATGATAATTTTAGCCTTATCAGTAGTAATATCTTCAAGAATCATAAGCTGTAAAAAAAAAGTAGTTCCTTTAATCTGTATTTTTTTAAAAATCTTTTATGTAGTAAAAATTAAATAAAATTTTATTTAAGAAAAATATAAAACTAAAGTCATTCCAAAATTTACACTAAATAATCCAATAAATCATTCGATTACTTTCAATACTTAATCTAACAATATTTTTATTAATTTAGTTTTTCTCTAGTTGCAAGTCCATTAAAAATATTTAGTATAATAAATTATTTAGAGAATACTAATGCAGAACCGACGTCATCCAATATTCAAGATAATGAAACACTTTGCTTTCGTCCTATTCAAAGCAGCAAACGAAAAAAAAATTCAAATGAAACCGTGAAAACAAAACGAAATAATAAAAAACAATGAATAAAAAATGTCAACGTTCATCGAAAATTTGTATCTCTATAATGTTACGTGATTGTCATTAGTCATACTATGTGTTCTATCCATTACAAACATTCTTTCCTTTAGTTCAATATATTACAAGAATATAATAAAATTAAAGAATGAATTAAAAATAAAGGACACGTTACTTTATTCTAGTATTAATCTTTTTTTTCAATAGTTCATACAACGTTAGCAGACACTCCCAAATTTTGCGAGCATAGCATATATTGCAAAAAATTATTTTTCCCTCGTATTACCCAATAGTTCTTTCGTATTCCAAAAGAAATTTAGATTCTTCTGTTAAAAATAATGATACTCCTCTCGTCCTCCAAATTGATTGCCTTGAAACAAATACACTAAGGCTAATGACAGCTGAACCACTATCAATATTCCTTACTCACTTTCACGAATTTTGTTAATATTCGCCATTAGCTTCCATCTTAATTTATTAAATCGATCATATAATAATAAATTCTCTACTGATATAATTTCATTCCATAGTAAATTATGGATTTCAGCTGTTTTTCAAAAAAAAAATTTCTGACAAAGTTTAAAACCATAAATTTTTGAAAATATCCTTCGACATATTCGATGTGCTTTTTAATACGACTATTCTCACGGTCAGATTATTCCACTTTATCAATTCCACTAGTTTGGATTATTAACGTTGCTACGCCTTCTCATAACGACATATAATATCAATGAAAAACATGAGGCAATGAAACATTTTCAATACTGCTAAAAGATAGTCAATTTTCAATATTAGCTATGATAAAAAAGTTTCGTTATAACTTTTGTCATTGCTCAAAGAATCGCAACGTATTGAAAAGTGCTTTATTATAAAGTGCTACAAATTGAAGCTGCTCTCATTTTTAGAATATCTATATTTCCAGAATGATCCATCTTTTTGAGATGAAAACTGCAATTCATTTCTAACTCAAAGATACCTTTCTCGTATGAGAGTATTATTAAAAATACATGAACTCAACTATACACCATAGTCACGAGACAAGCGAAATCTTTTCTATGAAGGTGTCAGTAAGTGGTCAAGGTTGAAGTCTATCGCTTCGACTTTCTCCCAATGTGCTTTTGTCCAAGCATCAACAGATGCCACTCCGCAAGACATCTGAAGGAAATTTTTTTAACAACGAAATAGTGTAAACTGAATCAAACAACAAAATGATGCTATTCAATTTCAATCACTTACGTTAATCTTCGAACATAGATTCCAATTAAAATCAATATGACTGATAAATTATCACAGAAGCAAAATCATTCTTTATAGCAGACAAAAACGAAAAAATGAAAACTATAAGAATGATCCTTTTGCTTATGACACTAATCATCACAGAATTATTATTTTCACTAAAATTTACTAGTTTACCAGACTTCACAATTTTGAATGATTGATTGACTCTGCTTCATGAAATATTTACCCCAGCGCAATAAAATATATAACGCTACACCTTGAATAAAGACTATCAATGTGTATTCCTCGAACAACTGTAAGAAATATCTTTTTACTTATTCAATAAAACTGCTCAAATATGCTTTTACAACTTCGTACTCACAAAAACATTTTCATCAAAAATTCGAAGAGAAAATGCAATTTTAAAACAGCTCTCCTCCGGATATGTGGTTCCGCCCAACACTCCTCTCATTCCTCTTCGGTGTACTCAGAATATCGCTGAACCACGCTTAGCCCATCAGTCTCCAATATCCTTCAGGTGATTCCCTACATATAACATCTCTGACTTAATCAATAAGAAAAACAAACTAATAATTCGAATTTTACTAATCATTAACATCCTACCATCTATCCACATTTGAACCGAAAATTCACAATATCCATAACAAATATACTCTTTAGTAACCATTTTCATTTAAGTATTTGTTTACCCATGATTAACTAACAAAAATCACCATACATATCGAATTTAACACTTCTTTACTAATACTAAAAAGCCAATCAATCATTCAATGTTCCCATGTCGCGCTGCTTGAAAAAATTTCAAATGTACAATAATACACATAACTAATTTGCTATAGATTTCGATTCAACCAATCATTCAATGTTCCCATGTCCCACTGCTCGAAAGAATTCTAATATAGAATAATACAAATAACTAATTTGCTATAGATTTCGTCTCAACCAATCATTCAATGTCCCCATGCCCCCAACATCAAAAACAAATTGAACTATAATTCATACCAATCTAGCGAGAAATTGTTTTATATCAAATCATCTTCCGGCATTATTACGTTTAAAAACTTCACTGAAATCAATACTATGACTAATCTATACAATCATACACGAAAACAATAAATAAAAACAGGAATAACTATTTATCAACCAAATAAAAAAATAAATCTATTGTCATTATGCAAGAAATAACAATAAACATGAACTTCGTAAGAAACAAACAAATTATCTTGCATGCATGATAACAAAATCTATAAACAAACAATAAACTAAACGATTCCAATCTCAACTGCAACATATATACTAGATAGAGCAAGTGTTCCTCTACAACTCTACATATATTCCATTGTGTAGTCAACCCTTATAGTCGCCTTTATTTGTTGACACTTAAATGTTTTGTATTATTTGAATATTTTTATTAAATTAAGAAAGAACTATTTGACATATAAGAACTTTTCATAGAAGATGATCATCATCATCATCATTCAGGAACCATTTGCCGTCCACTGTTGGACGAAGGTCTCGCCCATGTATTTCCATTTATCTCTATTTTGTGCCATAGTGCTCCAGCCATTTCCTACGAATGAATGAATTTCATCTCTCCATCTCGTGGATTGTCTTCCAGGTTTTCTTTTCCCGTCCATTATTTGCCATTCTGTGGTGAGCTTGGTCCATCTATTATCTTGTTGCCTAGCAACATGTCCTGCCCATCTCCACTTGTTTCTTTTTATTGTTCTTGTTATGTCGATAACTTTTGTTTGTTTTCTGATGTGTTCGTTTCTAATTTTATCGATTTTTCTTATGTTCAGCATACTTCTTTCCATTCCTCGTTGATTGATTGCAAGTTTTTTCTCTAATCTTTGTGTCATGT
Organism: Rotaria sp. Silwood2; assembly: GCA_905329745.1. NCBI lineage: Eukaryota > Metazoa > Rotifera > Eurotatoria > Philodinida > Philodinidae > Rotaria > Rotaria sp. Silwood2. The sequence goes on from CAJNSZ010000203.1 coordinate 129,450, forward strand.
TCCATGTCTCTGATCCATATGTCATTACTGGAAGTATGCATTGGTCGAATGCTTTCTTTTTTAGACACAGAGGAATGTCCGCTTTGAATATTTTGTTCAACTTTCCAAACTGTCTCCAACCTTGTGATATTCTTCTGTTTATTTCTATTTCAATATTTCTATTTGTTTCTATCATTTGACCCAAATAGACGAAATTGTTGATTTTCTCAATCTCTTGGTTGTTTAGTTGAATTTTTCTATCGTCTTTTATATGATTATTGATCATGATTTTTGTTTTACCGATGTTGATGTTTAGGCCGGATTTTATACTTTCCTTTCGAAGTTCTTCCATCATCGTTTGTAAGGTTTCCAAGTTGTTTGCGAAGAGAACAATGTCATCAGCAAATTTTAGGTTATTTAGGTATTCTCCACATATTTTAATCCCCTTTCCTTCCCAGTTTAGTCGTCTGAATATATCTTCGAGACATGTAATGAAAAGGATTGGAGACATCGTATCGCCTTGTCTTATTCCTCTATTTATGTTTATATCGATTTTGATATTATGAAGATTTATAGAAGTCTTAGCATTATCGTATATGTATTTAATTAGATCAATGTACTGCCTGTCGATGTGTTGATTTTCTAAGGCTTCAATGATCGCTGGTTTTTCTAGAGTGTCAAATGCCTTTTCAAAGTCGATGAATGCCATGCATAGTGGTAGATTGAATTCTTTTGTTTTTTCTAGGATTTGATTTAGCGTGTGAATATGATCTATTGTAGAGAAGCCTTTTTTAAATCCTGCTTGTTCTCTATCTTCTACCTTTTCTAATTTTATCTTTAACCTGTTGGTTAAGATTTTGGTAAATAGTTTATAGAGATGCGAGAGGAGACTAATTGGTCTATAGTTTTTTAGATCAGTGCGTTCTCCTTTTTTGTATATGAGGATGGTATTTGCATTATTCCATTCTTGTGGTATTTTCTTTTCTTTTAAGCATTTGTTAAAAAGTACTTGAATAATTTTTAGAACAGTTATTCCTCCATTTTTTATCATGTCAGTAGTTATACTGTCTGGACCTGGAGTCTTATTATTGGACATTGATTTAAGTGCCATTTCTATTTCTCCTAATATTATATTAGGGACATCATCTTCATGATCATAGTTATTTTGTGGTTTGTTTATCTTGATTGTTGTTTTTGTGTCGTATAGGTCTTCATAGAATTCTTTGATTCTATTATTCATTTGATGTCTGTCATATAGGATATTTCCATTTTTATCTTTTAAGGAAATTATTTGATTTTGCCCAGGTGACATGTTTTTGAAAGTTCTTTTTAGGCTTTTGCAAGGGGGAAACAGCGGACTTCAAGACTTCAAGACTTCAAAAGACTTCAACAGACTTCAACAGACTTCAGCCGCTGTGACTTCATATTTTCACAAGACTTCAGAAGACTTCTAAAGACTTCTGAAGACGTCATAGGACTTCAAATGACTTCGCAAGACTTCATAAGACTTCGTATGACTTCATGGGTCTTCAAAAGACTTCAAAAGACTTCGTTACNGAAAAGAATACATATCGAACAGCAAACGACATTGATTTGCGTACCTTTGGATTAGAGAAGTTAAAATCTGGCGTTAAAAAATTTTCAACATGTGTATTAGCTGAAGTTGTTATTGATCTTTGCACTAGATTAGTTTTAGGAAATGATTGAATTAGTCAGAATGGTATTGATATCTTTACTACTGGAAGAAATATCCGTTAATGTCAAGGATTACATGTTGTTACTGTTCGGTTTTCAACTTAAGACCTAGAATCATACCCGTTTTCTCGTATTTACTCTAGTTGTATTTTACTAGTATAAGAGGCGACTATACCTCTACATGTTAAAATAAAAGCATCCATGTAAAACTCGAAGAGTTATTCCAAGTTTTAACAGTTTAAAATTCGAATGCTCGAATTTTGAAATTTCAAAAGTCGAATAGTTTATAATTCGAATACTTGCATTATCAATTTCATTTTAAAACTGAAAGAAGAAGTTTAAAACTCGTAGCGAATTAACGATTTCTACACTATTGAATAGAAATGCTGATCTCTCTTATTTTTATTTCATGAAATAATTTTATTGGAAAAAATGAAAAATATCAATTTTACATTATTTATTAGAATTTGAAACTGGTATACCACGCAAAAAAATGATAGAAGCCAATAAATCGTCTTAGTATTGAAATATAAACATGATTCTTGGTAATTACATGAACAAGTACGGTATGGTAAAGACCAATCTTTTTCATTTCTTCGTTTTGTAGTTCCTCAGTGTCTTTGTCATCAGCAGCACATGACGACTCATCCTCTTCGTCTGTCATACTCATTATCATCGTTACTTGGTTTCGTTGACACTACGGTAATGTGCTAGTTAATCCACTTTTTTCCCGAAAAACGCTGCTTGTTTCTCTCGGTATTGGAGAGAGGATTCAACCTGTAAAAGAACTAAAAAATGAAAACTATTTCTAAGTTAGTTTTCCTCGAATTTTAAGCGGTATTTTAGTTAAAACTAATTACATAATTATGCTTCAGATTACGTGAGAATAGATATTCGATATTTGCTTACTATCATAGACTTCATTTTTTTGGCGGATACAGACAATATAAAGATATATTTTTATCTCTCTTATGTTTCTTTTTCCATGTCTAATATTTGGTAGTTCGCTTATTGATGACCAAAATTAATTATATCTTTACAGGTGTGGTTGCGTTCTACCATGCAATAGTCTGTCTAATAAATGGTAGAAATAAAATATATATTTCAGAGTTACTGGAGTAAGAATCTCTTGAATCTCTCATCAATCAACAGTCATTGACAATGCTATTTTAAAAATCCTGTTAAATAAGTTATAATAAACATAATGTTGATAGATATCTCAAAATGTAATACCGATCAATTTGGCCTCTTTATTATCCTTATATGAATATCATTATATTTATATGAAACTAAAACTAATTTTATAAGATAATCTGTTATTCAAATGATCTTAGATATACTTATCCTTTCTTATATCAAGAGTTTTGTAATGAACTTTACTAAGTTTTTCTTTTTTATATACATTTTAATACAAAAAATTAGAATGTCAATAAAGTGCGTTTGATTTCTTGATGATGAAACAACCACTTTAGTTATTCAATAGGCTTTGTAGAAACACCTTACTTCATCGCTAAATCTCAGTTTAACAGTATACGGTTGGCAGGCATTTCTTGTAAAACATTTGTCCAGCATTGGCCCTGATTCACACAACGTAGTAATTTTCAGAAACCAAGCAAGAATTAGTGAGACGGTTTCCTTACGTTTTCAGCTAGACCCAGGCCAGAATCTGTTGAAGATTTATAAATCGATAGATAAGAGAATTTCAATATCCATGTTGAGTAAGATGTTAACAACACTAAAAACAAGGAATTTTCAGGATCTAATCATGTTTTTGTTCGAAACACCAAAACGTTTTCATGAACCGAATTATCTACTGGCATTTGTATCTTGATCTTGGTTTGGTTCTTTTCATAAAGAAATACAATGAATCTTAATAATCTTAGAGCTTTTTAAAATTTCTTTAAAGCGTATATAAATGTTGTTGTGAAACTCAGACAAGAGTGATAAGTTTTTTTGTTTAATTTTATCAATAAAAGACAATTGAAAGTCATTAAATCATGTGTTGATTTGAATTTACTCATCGTAATTTTTTACATTAAATAGATAGTTTTAGTCAGCAGAAAATCCTTTGATAAAAACTACTTATGGTTTTAATTCAGTAGAGGAAAAATTTTTAAAATATTTTTCCAATCGAACCGGAATTTAAAACAATATTATATTTCACCAACTAAAATAAATGTGTAAAATGATATCTCGTTTTCAGAATTTTTTTTAAGGTAACTGGTACTCATAGAAAATTCAAATAGAAGCTTACAGTAAAGTTAGAAATTAAGATATTCAACGTTAAAGTGATATAGAATGACATGGCACATCCAGCTCGGTAAGCTGATCGATATGTAAACTGAAAGTCTAGAGATCGATACTCTATGAGTTCATTTATTTTGTTCTATTTAGAAAATCCTGCAAAGATCTTGCCAAGAAATTGATAACATCCTGAAGGAAACTTAGTTCAATCCTATGAAGATCTTGTCAAGATATTCGATAACATCTTCGAGGAAACCTAGCCAAATCCTGAAAGATACGATCAGAAATCTTTTTTCTCCAATTTTGAAGTGTTGAAATCCTGGCAGGATTCTGACATTTAGTGGCTACACAGTTTTTTCAGGACTAAGCCATTTTCTCAGGAAAAAATAGCGAATCCTTGCAGGATCCTCACCATATCTGGCAAGGATCTGGCGCTGATACATCAAAGATTTTGTCTAGGGTTAATTTTTGAATAGTCTCTAAACAGAAATCTGGAAAGATCTTAACTTGCTTCTTGTATTTTTCTTATGAAGATCCTGATCATACTTATAATTTTTTAAAGCGTTCAAAAAGGCTATTCTTGAACAGTTCCATTCATGATCCTGATCGAAGTTCAGCAGCATTTCTTAGTTAAGAACTCTGACAAGTCTTGTTTTATTTCTGCTGTGATCCTTCTCTAATATAACGATAACTCTTGACAAGATCCTCGTATTTGGATCCAGAACAGATGTTGAATAGAATCTATTGATATCTTGACGAAATCCTCTATGATTTTTGTCAGGTTTCTAGATAGGATTCATAGTGAATACTAGCAGAATCCTACAAACTCAATTGAAAAAAAATCCGAGTGAGAACTTGAACAATTCCTAAATACAATCCTGAATAAAACTTGACCGAATTCTTGAAATGTATGATCCTAGAAGATCCTTCTAGGCTTTCTCAAGAAATAAATACGGCTGAGTTGACTAAACAGTAACTTGAAAAGATATTTACTAAATCCTTATATTTTCTTAGAAAAATCGCGATTGAAGCTTTCCAGCATTAGCCAGTTTCGTATTCCGGCTAATCTTGTTAATTTCTTGCTAAGATCCTCGTCTGATGTGACCATCACTCCTGACAGGATTCTGACACGAAGATTTGACCTAGATCTTCAAGAGAACTGGATAAAATCTTGGCAGAATCCTCCTTCATAATCTTGAGAGAATCCTGTATACGATCTTGAGTAAATCCAGGTGGGATCCTGAATTCTTATCTTGGAATATTATCTGGACAGGAACTTGAAGAAATTCTGAACAGGATCCTGTTTCACCCTGAAAAATCTTGGAAACAGGAATTACTAGGACTTGAAGCAAGATCCTGAATAAAACTTGACAAGATCTTTGAGATTGAGGATCCTGAAAAACCTTTCCAGGATTTTTCAAGGAATGACCAAGATTGAGACTAGAGATCTTGTGCAGTTTTTTTCGCTCTATCGAATCCATAAGAAACTATGAGCGGTCCAAATCTCTTTTGATATTTGTTTTTTATCAAAATACTAAAAAAAAAGCACAAAATTTTGAAAATTTTTGTGGCGTTTTCCACATATTGACCCGCTATAGATATGTGTAAAAATTATTTAAGGAAAATCTAAATATACAGTTTTGTAGAGCGGAACTTGCTCTGACTTTTAAGGTATGATTCAATTTGATTTAATTGACTTTTAGGGGCAAAAATAAGCACATCTTGAAAACAGAAAAAGTATCATCATTATTTTACAACTTTATGGAGACACTTCCAATGGTTTTTTCATATCTATTCGAGAGTCATTCACAGAAGGCTAAAACTTTGAATTTAAAAGTATTTTTACATGCTCTTTCATTTGCAATGGTCAAAAAGGTAGGTAAATTTGTTTTGTATGACATGATTTCTCGAGTGAGCCATGGACTGTCTCTTAAATATGTTCCCTCGTTATATGGATTGCATTAAGCTAAAACTAAAATATAAATGAATTGGATAATCAGAAAGTTTAGAAACATTCTTATTGTAAACAAACTATTCATTTATTGTATGCAACAATCGTTTCTCAAGCAAATAATATATAGAAACTTATTGAAAATCAAGGTTTATGAACTCTTCCTTACGTATATGTTATGAATATTTTCCTCGATTATGACGAAATGTTAACTATTAACTTCCACTTATTGAGAAATATTTTTTATCAAATTTTAAAGTAGAAACATTGTTTATTAATAAGATCTAAGCATCATAATATCAGAAGGAGCTTGAAACGATCGGATACCTTTTGTTTTATATGAAGTTTATCATTTTGTTCTGCGTGTTCGGACCAACAGATACTAAAAATTTATCAATATTAATAAAATTCTTTTACTCTTACAATCATGATAAATTGATCGCGTATTTTCAACTGTTATCATAATAGTTTAAGGTTATATTTTTTTAATAATTCTAACATGTATGAGATTGATTCAATTTATATACAAGAAATTGATTCGTCTTTAGTTTAATTTGAGTGTCTAATAGAAGTTTAACTTGTTAGATTTATCGATGTTATTAAAACATAAATACTTTGTTCATAATCAATTTCGTCCGAACTTTGAATTATTGGTGTTGCAATTTTTACAAAAGATTTATGATTTCGAAAGATTTGTAAATGTAAAGAGGGATTTTGTTG
>CAJNSZ010000203.1:136048-165838 GCA_905329745.1 Rotaria sp. Silwood2
TCAAAGAAAAAGCAAACCAAGTCATATTTTGAAGAATACTACATTAACAAGACAGAAGGTAAGACAAACGCTTAAAGTATGGTTTAGTCGTCATGATACCTAAAGTTTATTTAATAGATACTCCAGTATATTGCGTGCGAAATCCAATTCATTATCTGAATAGCAATGTCAAATGTTCTTTTACTGAACATGTGCCGACCAAGTAGCTTATTAGGTATTCAATGAATATCTTATCTTAAAATACATGAATTTCTAAGTTTCCATAAAATACTCATAGTGTACTTTTTTGACTATGATACTTAGCACACTTTCATAGAATAGAATAGGCAACGCACGGTCAATTTCTTGATAAAGCTATAAAGTTTTTATTGGTTAATTTTCTTCCCCTCCCTCACTAGTGAAGGGTGTGGGTGAAAAGAAGAAGAATACTCACACTTACACCCATACTAAAATATAAATGAACAAAAATTATGAACAGTAGACAAAATGCCATAGATAGAACTATTAGAAAGAACATTACTTTTAAAACTATTGATCTAAACAGTTTTGTGTGTAATAAAAATATGTTTCTATTGATCAAGAATTGCTTCACGAATTTAGTAACAGGACAAAAGACGACAAAGGAAAAAATGTTCACGATTAATAACGAGAATATTAAAAGCTTCAGCTGAGAATATATTTTTCCAAAAAAACTGATGAATGAATGGTTTCTCTGTTGTTTCGGAAGATTTCCTCTTTTAATTCTACCTTCGTCTAAGCCGAACTAAACAAAAGTTACGACATAAGCTAACAAAATTATGGAAATGAAAATTTATTTAACATTTATTATAATTCAATTGCATATTGACAAAACGGAATAACTAAGTTCCACGAAAAATTTTGATAGATTTTAGTTTATATTCTTCTACATTGCTGAACTTTTATTTCTAAATGATTTAGACGATTCTTCTGAGTATCTACCGAAGTGCGAATTATAACAAATGAAATATCATGAAGACAGTCGTGAATCCAATAGTAGATAATAAGATCTTAGATGTTGTTCTTTTACAAGAAATAAACGTCAATTTTTTTGAGTCCCATTATTTTATGGATTATTGATATTTTAAAAGATGTATTGTCTGCCATCTAAATTTCATAAATCAAGAGAATAAATAATATAATCATCTATATCAATTCGATTGATTGATTTAATTAATGAATATATTCTTTCAATATCTGTACTCTTGTTCAAAAATTCGATAACATCGCTAAGTCATGCTTACTACTATGTGTCTGATACGTCATTAGTAACTTTTCTTCGATTAAGACTACAGTTTAAAGAACCATTATCTTTAAAAAAGCAATATTTTCGTTTTATTCAACTACAGTCGAATAAAGCATTTTGTTTTCAACATTTTAATTAAATTCATATTAAATATACATAAATGAATCACTCTTCATAAGGATTTATGATTATGACTTCGTTTAACCTTTTGCTTATGGGTTCTTTTTGAAAAATAACGAAAAATATAGTTTTTTTCAAAAAATCTTGATTTAGATTTTATTATCAAACAGAAGCATTCAGAAATGTTTCAGAGAATGATATTCTTCACTACAGTCTATAATACAAAGCTCAACGTTACAAATGTTGGGAAAAATCAACATGACGTATATGAACACATTGGGAAAATGCCATGGCATATGTTGAGAAATTCCAGCATGTGATACACGGGTATTTCCAACTATCATGAATGTCCTAGAACTCGTTTGATGAACAATTGCAAGTCACGACAGAAACAGAATATCATTCGGCAAGAAGGAAAGTACAAAGAAAGGAGAAAAGAAATCCGTCTGAACTATTATGACGAAATATATTACAACGAATCTATATCAACCGAATGCAGAAGAAAATAGATAATTACAATGTATAATAATGCTATTCAGTGTCATGGTGATGAGGCAACATGAGAGTAATAGAGAGCACTCTTATAGTATAATCAAGAAAAAAGAAATTTCGCAACCGTACTTTAAGCGAAGTACAAAAAGTATATATAGATGTTCCGTAACCAAGGGGTTAATAGAAAGTGATATTGAAAAAATAATATTTTTTATTCGTTCTCAATTGAATAGATAGACCGATAGATTTCAATATATCAAGATGTCAGTTGACATTCTTCTCAGTTTCGACAACATTTCGTAGTTTATTCCAATAAGATTTTTCACCATGTCATATTGTATGATTGTAAATCAAAATTTGTATACTAAGAAACATTTATTGTTGATTTTGCCTTCAATACTTCACATTATCGGTGGAAATCTTCTCGTTTTTTTATGAATCAAACTTTATGCCATATTGAGTTACCTAAGACATTTTTAAGCAAAATATTTCAATTCATACTTTCTCTTTCTATTTTGTTCACGTATGTTACGTACATTTTCAAATAAATTTTTCTTTTTATCAGTTATACAAAACACGTTCTTACACACTGTATTGAAAATCAGAAAAATGAAATAAATTGACCATTCGATATTTTAATTCGAAAAGACTTTTTACTTAAATATAAATCTGCTCAGATATTATTTTTCGGTCTACCGAAGCCTCGATCCCAAAAAAAAAAGTCAATTTTCATGTTTTTCATGAAAATTGACATATGTAAATACATGAAAAGATAGTCCAAAGGCTGATCTTTCATAAATGATATGGTTTTTTATTTGGTACCTATTCTCGCCAAAAATTTCCATCATTTTTCGCTTGAAAAATATGATTTTTTTTAGATACAATAGGAAATCTTTTTTCGTGTTTGCTCTGTTTATGTTTTTTTAATCGCGCATGCTAAAATTCTCGAAAGAACATCGTTCTAGCCAATGCCTTTTGTTTTTGCTTGAAAAAACATGTCAAGATGCAGGGCACGACAGAGACTGTTTTTTGAATAAAACTTTGTTACTATTATACAAAAGAGTACTTTTATAATTAGAGCACCATTGTTTTAGACATTCTCGAGATATTGAACTCTTCTCCCCTTGAAAATTAAGAATTTATTAAAATAGGCTTCTGTCACGCTCGACATCCTGGCATACTTTTTTAAACAAAAAAATGAAACCTATAGAGATTAAAAGCCCACGGAGACTTTTGGCTTGCCAAATGAGCTATTCTTGATCCTTATTAGTTGAATATTTTCCGAGAACATCATCATATATGGCTGAAAATTTTATCATTTTTGAGGAACGAACCTTATGCATTTATTTTTGTGTACAATTACTCTTAAAACAGAAGAGAAATCTTAAAAGCATATGAAATTATGTTTTTTTTTCAAGTAAATTTACTCAATGAAAAATATTTTTAATGGCAAAAATATTTTGTCACAGACATTAGTGTCCTCTATTTTATAAAGTTAAAACTATCTCTTAATAGACGACATATGCTTTATAAGTGCGTCAGTAGAAAAAAAAGTCCAGTGACTTTATCTTGCAATTTGGAAAATACTAAGTAAGTTTTTAAGATAAATAAATATTAAAGGTACAATCATATTATACCATCATAATTTTTTATGATTATTTTTCTTTTTCACTTATCAGTATATTTATTTTGAAAATAAAACAAAAGAAAATCATTTTCTTCATCAGCTGTTTAACAAAAAAGAATATTTACAGGTAAATTTTTCATCCAATCAATAAATGTTCTATTTCCTCTCAAAAAATATTCTATCTTAACACATAAATGCATTTAAACATAGCATCTTACCAATCAGATAACCATGTTAACCATTTGTCCGCCAGTTGTCGCTAGTACTTCCGCTTTGTGCTGTAAGTTATGCATGCTCGATCGGTCGGCGTATGTATAGGAGTATCCGGAATAAATATTTCTCATAAATATATGTTCAAAATGAAAAAAACGAAAATTCAATTAAATTTTTTGTTGTATTTTTTAATAAATTTAATAAAATAAGATAAAAAAAAATACAATTTCAATTATTTCTCTATAGATCAATCGGCGTTTGTTTTATCATTTGGTTTTTTACACAAAAAATAAAGCATCTGTATATGACGATGGATGATGGCTGACTTTCTTGGTCTACAACAACCGCCGACAAAAAAATTTCGTTCGGGTACCAATTCGAACGAATCAGGTATTAGGGAAAAAAAACATGAAATATTAATTTTTCTATTTTCAAATCTTTTAAGACTTTGATTTTAAAATGATTTCACAATATGATACACCCGATACAAATAATACTCAAGATTTATTCGATATCGGAGATGATTTTAATGATACACTTGATAATACCCAACCACAATCACAACAAACATCTACAACATCAACATCAATACAATCAACAGTACCATCATCATCAAGTCCAATTTTAAATCAACAGTCAACAAATATTTATCAACAACAAACACAACCTCGACTTACATATATACAACAACCACGTACACAATTACCATCATATCAAACACCAAATTTACAACGTATTCAAACAATGCCACCAGCATCAACTATTGTTCGACCGACTAATGTTATATCAAATGGTATACAACAACAACCAACTATTTATACTCAACAACAACAAATGATTAATCCATCAGGTGGACTTAACCGACCATTATATCAGCGTATGCCAACAGCAACGCAACAACCAAATATGTCATCAACTCTTGTTCGACAACAATACAATACAACTGGTATGATTAATATGAATCAAAATGTACCACAAATGAGTATTGTTAAAGTAAGAAAAAACAAAACTCATTTTAATCAAATTGAACAAAACAACTTTTTTTCATTTAGGCAAGTGATCCAAATAATAATAATGTATTTGTTACAAATTCTCAACAACAACAACAGTCGACATTACTCGGTTTACAACAAACAGTGACACAAACACCAACAATTCAAACAAATAAAACAATTACAACAGTTCTACCTTCATTAACACCACAACAATTAAATCAATTTCAAACTCAACAACAGCAACAAATTCACATACAGCAACAACAACAACAAAATACTGTTCAAACTTATAATACCACACCAATGAGAGTATGTATAAATTTTTATCTGTTACTTTTTATTTTATATATTTTTTCTATTAGACACAAATAATGGATCAAACACCAACAAATTACATAGTAACTTCTCAGCAGCAGCAACAACAACAAACAGCAAATAATGCTCAACAACATACAGAAATTCAACGAAAACAATTTATACAAAAACAACTTGTTTTATTATTACATGCACATAAATGTCAACAACGTGAAAAACAAACAATTAATGGTGAAACAACACGTCCAAATACTTGTACATTACCACACTGTAATACAATGAAAAGCGTTCTACAACATATGACTAAATGCAATGATCATAAAACATGTAGTGTAGCACATTGTGTTACATCCCGACAAATTATACTACATTGGAAACAGTGTAATAATTCTCAATGTCCAATATGTCAACCACTTAAAACACCATCAACATTAGCAAAATTAAATCAACCATCAAATACAAATACAAATATAAATTCAACAAATCTGTCATCAAATAATTCAAATACAAGTATATCATCAACAACAAATACAAATTTAACAAATGAACGATCAATAACTAAAGATTGGCAGCGACGTGTTACATCAGAAATGCGTAATCATCTTGTACAAAAAATTATAACAGCACTTATACCTATAACTGATACAGGTGCTGTACGTGATAAACGTATTATTAATTTAGCTAATTATGCAAGACGTGTTGAAAATGATACATTTGAAGTAGCTAATAATCAAGAAGAATATTTTCATAAATTAGCTGAAAAAATTTATAAAATACAAAAAGAATTAGAAGATCGTCGAGAAAAGAAACGTTTACAAGATATGCAGTTAGCTGCACAAATATCATCAACAACAACAGGACAAACATCATCAACGAATGATTATAATGGTAAAATTCATTCAACTATGGATACAATGGCCGGTGATCATGGTCCACCAAATCGTACAGCACCCATAACTGATTATACTTCACCATCATCATCTACAGGAAATATTCTTCATCAACCATTAACAACAGTAACAAATTCTAGTCGAACAACAACATTAAACGGTACAACAAATACAAATACAGGAACATTTACAATTACAAATGTACCACCAAATGAAAATTTAAATTTTCTTATTAATCGTGATACAACAACTAATAATCAACAACATGATATTGATATGATGGATACAACAAATCCAATAAAAACTGAATTAGTATCACCAAAATCATCATTACAAGTATCTACATATACATATATATATATACATATGGTTTTTTTATATATTCTTCACATTTTATTTTTATCTTTTTAGCCTTCATCATCATATTTCATGATTAAAAAAGAAGAACCAACAAGTAGTGATATTTTACATTCAACAGTTCTGATTAAATCACCTAGTTCAACAATATATCAAGATACAAAACCAAAATTACCTCAAATTGATTCAACTAGTAAACAATTACCTAAACATCCAATACAATTTACAGCTGAAGATTTACGTTCGCATCTTGAACCAGTTATACATAAAATGATTGCATGTGAAGATTCACATCCATTTCGTCAACCGGTTGATCCCGTTGCACTTAATATACTCGATTATCCAACAATTATTAAACATCCTATGGATATATCAACAATGCATAATAAATTATTACGAGGCGAATACAAAAATCCATTACAATTTTGTGATGATGCTTGGCTAATGTTTAATAATGCTTGGCTTTATAATAAGAAAACTACGCGTGTTTATAAAATGTGTACAAAAGTAAATATTTTTATTTAAACAAATATTTATTCGAGTCAAGCAAAATATTTAATGAATAGTCAAAAGAAAAAATTGATCGGATTTCATAATAAGTTGTTCGTTTTTGTTATAGAAGAAAGAAGAATGCTCCCTGACTTTCAGTTACCTTGTGGCATAGAATGCTGCCTAACGGCAGATTCAACAATCCAATATCTTCCCTATTTTCATGATGCAGTCAGTATATACTGTCGAACGGATGATCCGAAATAAATAGCCATTAGTGGCTTGTTCAGAATCATTCTGTGGCTGGTGGTATTGGACGTTTGCATACACAGTATCTTATGAATAGGATGTTGAAGAGTGTAGCCACTCAGTTATGGCGACTGTATTTCTTATGCTATTTAACAAAGAAAATGATTCAATGGATCTCGCATCAGATGGAATTCTATTTGTTAATCTAAATGATGTATTGAAATTGCTCATTAAATTTAAATGTTTATGACTAGTTTTTAGTTAAATATGTAATACTATTATACCTAATAATTGAATCGATTTCGAGTGACATAGATAACTAGAAGGAGTCTAAATTCCTTGCCTAGAATGCTTCAAGTCTCATCTAGACGCATTACCAGAGGGTATCCGGTCACTAGATAGGCATAGCCAAAGGATTTAACCTGTCCTATAACTTTTGTTTTCGAGTTTTACTAATTTGAATCAATGAAATAAAACATTGGTTTTTTAATTATTTTTAGCTTTCTGAAGTATTTGCAGAAGCAATTGATCCAGTCATGCAAACATTAGGATATTGTTGTGGTCGACAATATGTTTATTTACCACAAGTAATGTTTTGTTATGGTAATCAATTATGTTGTCAAATTTTGCGTGATGGAAATTATTATTATTATAATAATCCGGAACCGTCTCGTTTTAATTTATCCGGTGATAAATATACATTTTGTTCGAAGTGTTTTGATTCAGTTAAAAGTGATTCAATATTAGTCGGTGATGATCCAGCTCAAACATTAGTTGAATTACCAAAAAACTTATTTATATCAGCTAAAAATGATATACAAGAACCAGAAACAATGATCGATTGTATTGTTTGTACACGTCGTTGGCATCAAGTATGTGCATTACATTTAGATCAAATATGGCCCGAAGGTTTTATATGTGATACATGTTTACGTGAATATAATATAAAACGTAAAGATAGTCGTTATACAGGATTTAAATTAACTGAAACTGATTTAGCTAAAGTATTAGAAAAACGTGTTAATGATTTTTTACGCAATGAAGGTTGTCAAACAGGACGTGTTACAATACGTATATTAGCTGCTAGTGATAAAGTATGCGAAGTAAAACCACGTTTAAAAAAATATTATCAAAATCAAGTACCTGATGGTTATCCATATCGAACAAAAGCTATATTCGCGTTTCAAGAAATTGAAGGTGTTGACGTTGTTTTATTTGGTATGCATGTTCAAGAATATGATGGACGTTGTCATGCACCAAATACACGACGTGTTTATGTATCATATTTGGATTCAGTACATTTTTTTCGACCGAAACTTTATCGTACAGATGTATATCATGAAATTTTAATTGGATATTTGGATTATGCAAAAAAACTTGGTTATGTTTATGCACATATATGGGCATGTCCACCAAGTGAAGGCGATGATTATATATTTCATTGTCATCCAGCTGAACAACGTGTACCTAAACCAAAGCGTTTACAAGATTGGTATAAAAAAATGCTTGATAGAGCTATTTTAGAACGTGTTGTCATTGATTATAAAGTAGGATAAAAGAAAGTGTTGTTTTTGAATATTTGATTGTTATGTCTATTTTTTTAAGGATATTATGAAAGATTGTCAAGATAATCAAGTCCAAAATGCTTTAAATATTCCATATTTTGAAGGTGATTTTTGGTCGAATATTATTGAAGAAAGTATTAAAGGTATGAAATTTATCTTTCAATGATTAAAATAGAATAAGAAAAAAAATTTGTTTAGAACTTGATCAAGAAGAAGAAGATCGAAGAAAACAAGAAGTTGAAGCAGCAAGAGCAATGGAAGATGTTGGTTTTGATGATCCTATTGAACCTGAAGATCCAACAGATGTAAATAAAATCAAAAATTTCTTTAAAAATTTACTTATCTATTGATTTATAGATCTCTGATAAACGTAAATCTGCTAATACACATAAAAAGAAAAATTTAAAAAAAACAACAGCTAGTCAACGTAAAGTGGCAAAAAAACAAATGTCCAATTGTACAGATTTAATATCAAAAATATTTGCTACTATGGAAAAACATAAAGAAGTAAAATAAATATTCATATATAACAAGTATTTTACAAAATTTTTATTTTATTTTCTAGGCATTTTTTGTTATTCGTTTACGTAATCCAATAGCAGTATGTCCAGCTGTAAATGATACTGATGTTTTAATACAATGTGATTTAATGGATACACGTGATGCTTTTTTAAATTTTGCTCGTGATAAACACTATGAATTTTCTTCATTACGTCGTGCAAAATTCTCTACAATGGCATTATTATATGAATTACATACATCAACAACAGATAAATTCACTTATAATTGTAATTCATGTCGTCAACAATGTGAAATACGGTATCATTGTACAGTATGTGATGATTTTGATTTATGTGAAAAATGTTATACTACTGAACCAAAACATGAACATAAAATGGAACGTTCGGTACCATCTATAGTTGATGTTAGTCAAGATGGTGAACATAATTCATTAAATAGTAATGATAAATCTATAGCAAGTCCACAATTACAACGACAACAATCCATGCAACGTTGTATTGAAGCATTATTACATGCTGTTAATTGTCGTAATGCTAATTGTGTCAATCGTAGTTGTTTTCGTTATAAACGTGTTATACAACATACTAAAGAATGTAAAGGAAAAAATAGGCAATGTAATGTATGTAAACAAGTTATTTTTCTTTGTTGGTATCATGCAAAAAGTTGTATGGAACTTAATTGTCAAGTACCATTTTGTACTAATTTAAAAACAAAAATACAAAAACAACGTGCAACTAGCTTGCAAACAGATAGACGTCGTATGCAAGCTATGATGCAACAAAGAACGAATACAATGCAAACACAACAACAGCAACAGCCGCAACAACAGCAGCAGCAAGCGCAGCCAAGTAAGAAAAAAAATTAGCTTTTAAAAGCAATGTCTAAGATTAAAAAGTTTCCTATTGACTACATTGATGAGTGTAAACTATGGTATATATTCAAACAATATTAGCCTTAGCCCTCATATGTATCCTATATCAATATTGTTTTATCATAGCTTTGCGAAATTTCACACTACTTTCGCAAATTTATCTCGGACTTTTGTTATTGGCAAATTTCTGGCCACCCACAGGTGAGACAGTCGCAATGAAAGGGATCCGAAATACTATTTCATTTCTAAAACTTAGCTACTTTCTTTATAATCGATATAATTTCTTGACTACATCAAAAATTAATATAAATAATTTTTATCTTGTTCATAATGTAAATAGATGTGTAAGAACGAAAGATTAACTAAGACACAAAAGTCAAAAAATTCTACAAAAACTGCTTTACGCAATGTTGAAACCAACACTATCTTATAAATTCTTATTCATTCATGTCGAAATAAGCATTGGAGAAGAAAAGACACTCAAGTTACAATGGAACTGATTACATTTGAATATATTGTTTTTAATTTTAGTTTCAATAACCACATCGATACAATCGAATTCCTTTGATTCATCTGGAAAACCAGCACCAGTAACACTAATTCGTGCACCACAACCTGGTGCATATCCTAATCAAACATATATAACAGTAGCACAAAAACCAAATACTGGTAAACCAATTCAACAAACACCAAATCAATTAAGTGTATTAATTGGGCGCGTTAAACAAGATCCATCGATTGATGATCAACAACAACAACGCTCAGATATGAATGATCCCAAAAAATTAATATATCAATCATTAATGAATAAAACTCCCATAAATCGTTTACCATCAACAACAGCAACAACAACAACAACAACAACAACATTTATTCAACAAACAAATCAACCACAACCATGGCATACATCAGTATCACAAGCACAATTAAATCCTCCTCCTAATTATACAACAGCAACACGTCCTCGACATCCTACCATAATGCCACAACAAGGACTAAATCCACCAACATCACATACACTATTAGCACCATTAAGAGCGAGTTCTTCAACACCGCCGCCATCAACTTATATAGCACGAACAAGTTCAACACCAAATCTAACACGAATACCATTAAATGTAACATTAGCAAGACCATCTCAATATTCTTCTCAACAACAACAACAGCAACCATCATCACAAGATCCATCTCCACGCTAATTAGGATTTTCTTTGTACATGTATTTTCTTTTCTTTTCATTTTTTTTTGCGTTTGCCCTCTTCGCTCTTTTTTACGTCTATCATCTTTGATACACACTATTAACCTCCGTTCAAACACACATTGTTCTGTCTTTAGCTCGTGTATATGTGTCCGTATTCATTTTGTTCGTTTGACTATATCATCAAGACATACAAGAAAATAAAACAAAAAAAAAACGTTGTTACATTTTGAAAACAGGAACGATTTTATTTTTCTGCTCGGGAAAAAGAACCTGTGTGCGTATGTATATAGATTTGAAATATATAAATATATTGGAAGCATGCGCTCGGTTCTTTTTTGTTTTCTTTTTTTTCTCTTTCTTTTTTACTTTTTGTTTTGTGTGTTTCGTTGTTGTTTGTGGCGTGCTTTCCTCTTTCTCGTTCCTTTTTACATAACGAAAAAACAAAACTCAACAAGAAGAACTGTGTGTATGATGTCGGTTTGGTTTTTCTTTTTTTGTTTGTTTGTTTGTTTATCTTTCATTGTCATTTTTTTCTCCCTTGAACATTTTTGGTTTTGTTGTTGTTCTTCTTCTCAACTATTAACGTTGATTTTTTTCTTTTCTTTTTTTCTTTCTCTCTTTCTTTTTTTTTGATATGTGAATAATAAAAAAAAGCAAACAAGAAGATGAGAGATAGTCGGCGAAATGGAAAAAAGTTGATTTTTATTTCATTATGTTATCATATAGTTGTAGAATAATATAGAAAACAAGAAATGAATTCTGAAGATGAATGCAGTGAAAATGATAATCAGGGTAAGAGCTTAGTGTAATCTTATTGAAAACTTTTTGTTTTTGTTTTTCTATTATTAGAAATTGATGATGAAAGTATAACAAGTGAAGAGGATGATAGTCAGCAAGATGAATCATCTATGCAAATGGATGAATCAGCAAATTCACATGATCCAAAAATAAATACAGAAAAGCAAAAAGCAGATGCTTTGAAAAAGCAAATTGGTGAGTTCAGTTTATGATCAATAAAGTTAGGTTCTTAGAAATGATTGTTTATGCGCATTGATAATTCTAAACTATTACATATATACACTGTAAGAAGGATAAATTCGGACTAATCGTGTTTTTTGTTTTATCAGTTATAAAAATATCGATTCAATTTTATTTAGAAAAAGAACTTACAGAAATGTTTGAATCACGAACATTGATTTGCGCAAAAGAAAGCAATCGTTGTATGTCTATTCATACTAGTCTGCAAATAGCGAAAATTCAAATAAGTCTATTTCTGTCTCGTTGACTTGTCTGTTCCGGCCTATGTCATTTGTTTTCACATACTGATATTACAATGATAATTGAGTGAAAGTAGACAACTGGCTTTATAAGAATGCAAGCATATCGTATATTCCAAAAGGTCATGACTAAACAAAACATTTATTGATGCAATACAGTATGTACCTGTCAAGAAGTAGACAAAAAAAAGAAAACACATTAACATATAGAAAAAAAATCTGTTTTTAAATAACAATGTTTGAACTGAATTTGATGGACTAGCTCGAAAGAACATATCAAGATCTACTTTAGTATGACAAACTAAATATGAATCAGAGATCAATAAGAACCAATCAACAATTGATGTAAGAAAATAATAATAACAACCAATCAATTAGAAAATGCGAACAATACATTAGTGAAATGAATAAACACACTAATCACAATCTATTACTAATCATGGTTCAGTTCAGTCAAAATGATGCAGTATCAGGTGTCTTATCTTCTGCTGTTTATTTTTTTACCTATATTTCCAGTTCAAAAATCATGGTCTATGTCTGTTTCAGGCAGACAAGCAGATTTGATGAGCTGTTTTGACCTGTAATCAATAGGAATGACGAAATCGCATATTCGTATTTTGATTGTGACATCGGCACATTGAAATTTGTTTAATATATCATCGGTGGTTTTTCAGATAGAAAGTAATTCAACACAGAGAGAGACTTGAAAAGTATTTTATCGTTTTCAATGTATCATCGGCGAATAGAAGGAAAGCTGCATATTGTTAACTTTGATTCATTCCATTCCATCGATCAAAGTTCAATGAAGAATAGCAGAAAAATCAAAGTTCCAATTTACATTAGGAAATCTCTGTTTTTTCTTGCAAAATCCATTGTTATATTATTAGTCAATAACAATTGTTCTTATTAATAAGAAATGAAGTTATTCTGCATTAAATTGAATTTATTTTCATGAATATGAAGAAAATCAAAACAATTATAAGCCTTCATTTTAAGTTTAATACATTTATTTTGCACATCTGTTCGTTTATCTTCAAATTGAACAAGTGATTCACTAGGTTTTGATCGTTTAATTAATAAACTTCATTTAATAGCATCTTGTCTTAAATTAGAATTTTTGGAAATTTTTTCTAAGAAACATTTGACATCGGATAATACTTTCAAATATGATAAATCTTTTTGAAGACATTATTGACTACATAAAGGTTTATTATTTTGACCGATTAATTCAAATTCAATAGCTTGATCAAGTCGAAAAGTCATATTACTCTGATCATTAATTTTTAAATTAGTTAAATTTGAATTTCAACATAACATTCTTGCGCATAATTTGATATCATCCGAAGTAATGAATGAAATGTTTCTGCATTTGTATAAAGTCTAGTGCCGGTAAATGATAAGTCTTTTGGATCATATAATTTTATTGGACATTGATCTTTGGACGATAAATAACCAAAAATTGATTCAAGAAAAGCCCATGTTTTTGTCGTTTGTAATAAGATAAGATGAAGGAAAAGAAAAACCCGTATGATCGAAATTGAATCAACTGATTAATATGATTTAAACAGATGTAACCGTTTTTAATATATAAGAGAAAGACAACAAAAAACTTACCAAGCACATCGTCGTATTTTCACTGATATTTAAATTTATTTTCGTTTTTAGCTTTATGGGATTCATTTCTTGAATTACGTATAAAACTTCAACGAGCTACAATAACTTGTAATTGTTTACCAACATCAACAATATCAGATGATAATGAATTACGTGAAGTAATCGATGAAAGTAGGGAAATACAATCCATCTATGTTTTATTTTATTTTTGTTGTTTGGTTTTTTGCAAGATGCAAAACTTTTTCGTAAAACACTTGCTTTACTTCTTGCTATTGAAAGTCGCCGTTCAAATAAACGAGCACATGAAGATGATAATGATGAAGAAGAATTCAATGATAAAAATAATAGTACTGAAACAACAGAAATTTTTAAAAAAATATCAAAACGTCTTAAACATGATGAACAAGCTATTGATGAACAGCTCAGTGAAACTTATGAACGTTTTGTACCAGAAAGGTAAAAAAGATTTCATTAAGACATTCTTGTTTTAAAATATATATTTATTTATATATATTATTGATTAGAGATGCTGTTATACAAAAATGGTTTGAACGTACACGTGGTTTTACTAAACAAAATAAATCAAATCTTGTTGAACAATCTCCACTTGTACAAATTAAAGAGGTAAATTACATTGTTTCATTTCAATTAAAAATCAATCGAATTAAAATAAAGAATTATTTTAACAGAAAAAATCTGTTAGCGTAATCCCTGCAGAATTAATATGTGAAACACGATGTAGCTGTTGTTGATCAGCACAAAGAAATTGCTTTGTTCTATCTATTTTAGGATGCATTTCTTCGCAGACCTTTTAATTAATCCTCAAGAAATGCAGTAAAGAATCATATTGAGACGTTATTGATATAGGGTGTGTCAACGCATATCACCAACGTCTGCTACGTCTGCGGAAGGCACGGCATGCATTTTTCGTGTAGGTGAACACGTGACTTTCTTGCTCAGAAACAGTTTTTTTGCTCAAAAATGATTATATATGACGTCGAAAAGCATTTTTAAGAAAGTCAATTTTTGGAAAAAAGTTTTTCGACGAAAAACATCTGAAAGGTATCTTTACTCTTATTTTTTTTTGAGAATACTTTCTTCTTCAAAATTGTTTTGTGTTGTATATCATTCGACGCTATTTTATGTGCTAATTCTGAATATACTGTTTTTCTCGGTTGAATATTTTTCGAAAGTCAGAAAACTCAAAAATACCTGAAAAACCTAGGTTCGTTGGAAACCCGCTGTGAAGCCCAGAGATGTTTGCACTAACAGAGATAAGAGACAGTAGACATAAGAAAATTCTGGCAAAATTTGGAAAAGTTTGGAGATTGAATGTGTAGATGGCTCATTTTACGGAGCTAGCTGCTTGGGCAAGACTAGAAAAAGATGTTCCTTTTTCCGAAAAATTAAACGTACAAATTTAAAAAGTATTTTTTACTATTGTACAGGGTTCGGTTTGAAGATCCAGAAAACGTACTTGATTCGTTTGTCAGACATCAATTTTTCTAATGACATTACGGTTGTGAAGCTAATCTTTCGGCAACTGTTTTTTCGGTTTTTTTAAGGGTCGTAATAAAGCTATTTATACTATTAGATAGACTATGTTTTACTATATTTAAACCTTGAAAGAGCGTGATTTTTATTTTTAGTTAAATGTTCGCCTAGAAGCATAGTATCAGGTGGAAGAGAGTGTCTGAATTTCTGCCTCCATACTTCAACATTCCTTTTAGATCGTGTTCCACAGAAAAAAAACAAAAACATCCAAGAAATAAATAGTATACTTTGGATCGACGCTAAATATTTCTTTATTTATAAGGTTCCTCTCATTTTCAAAAAGACATTCTTTATGGTATGAAGAAATTTTTATTTAGATCATGTCTTTACCCGATCGACTTATTAAACGTACACAAACAAGTCGAATAGATTATGATCTTATTTGTCCACCTTCGTCACCTAACCATCCTGAAACATCAGCTGATTTAACAACAAAACTTAATCCTGAACTTTTTGATGATGGTGATTTTTATCATCAATTATTACGTGAATATATTGAACGTAAAACATCATCAATCACTGACCCTGAGCAAATAAGCAAGTTCGTTATATACATATATATGGTTTTTCCTTTTCATTTTTTTAATCATTATTTTATAGACATTGGTCACAATTAAGAAAATTACGTACTAAATTAAAAAAAAATCTTGATACAAAAGCGAGTAAAGATCGAAAAATTCGTTATAATATTCATAAAAAATTGATTAATTATATGGCACCAATTGATCGATGTTCATTTACTGACGAAGCAAAGTAAATAGAGAAAAAAAATTTATCTATTTATTTATTTATTTATTTATTTTAGAACTGATCTTTTTTCATCATTGTTTGGCACAAATAAATTAACAACAATTGATACTCAAGAAACATCACAAGTAAATGATATTCGGATTATTTAATATATTGTTTTTGTTTTGTTTAATTAAACAATAAAAATAACTTAAAAAAAGAATAAAGTTGAAATTCACTGTTCTCTCTTTTTAAAAATTGATCACTTTTTATAGATTGATTCAAATAGCTTACTGAATTAATAGGATATCTCAAAATTAAAGTAATTTGTTTTTTTACTAGTCTTATACATAAAAGAATTGATTGCAATATAAACGAAACTGTTAACATAAACAATAAAATGAACATTATGTTTTTATTTTAGTCCAATATAAGGTGGCGGAGACATTAATTAAGTTTAATTCTCTAGCGTTTTGAACATCTCAGCATGAACTTTGAGCAATTAATAGAATGTTTGATTAATAGGACTATTTTTATGCTTAATTAATGATTTGATCCAATTGGAAAATGAATTTGAATCATGAAAAAGTATTAACTTTAAACTATGATTTCTACGATCATCACAGATTTCTGTCAGTTAGAGAAAACAAGAAGTGTAGATTTATATCGACTAATGAACAGTTCATCAAAAGATAGGAATACACTAATTCCAGGATTGTGGTTTCAAAGATTTAATGTTTTAGTATTGAGAACCCATTGTCCTTTCATTTTTTATGAACAGCCTGCTCTACTTTGGTTGTTCTATCTGAAGCCATTATTATATTCCATCGAATTTAAACAGAAGAGGTTCACGATAAAACTCGACGGACTTCAACCAATTACATAATCTTCTTTAATAATAAAAGAAATTGAAAAAACAGCATCAGATAGAGCATTCAAAATTGATCATGGTCGATACAAACAATGCCATGAATCTGTGGATTGTCAATACTAGCGATGCATTATTTTTGAGTTAAAGTTTCAGAAGTTAGTTGAAATTGATGCATTCATAGTCAAAGACAGTATATTTCTAATATTAAGAATTACACAT
Source organism: Rotaria sp. Silwood2 (assembly GCA_905329745.1). Taxonomy (NCBI): domain Eukaryota; kingdom Metazoa; phylum Rotifera; class Eurotatoria; order Philodinida; family Philodinidae; genus Rotaria; species Rotaria sp. Silwood2. The sequence continues at coordinate 153,483 of CAJNSZ010000203.1, forward strand.
TTCCGTCGACTATTCATGTCATCAGTGATTAAATTTGAATAGCCTATTCGATTCTATTGTTTGATTTCTTTGCACATTAAAAAAAAGAGATTATGAAATTGTTCGATTTTTGTCTTACAAATCATGAACTTCGACCAATTTCTTTTATTTGAAACTCAATGATATCTAACAGTACCTTTGGATAGAACAATCAAAACTGAGCAGAACTATTGTAAACAATTGGCCAAGATAATGAATTGTGAAGATTAAAAATGTCAGCTTTGAAAATATGATCCAGGAATAGATATATTTCTAAAGTAAGACGCAACATCTATAAAGTTTGCTTGAAGAGAATCTGAAGAGTTAATTATTTTACTTTTGTCAAATGAGACAAATTAGTATTATTTTCAACGATTCGACTAAGACACGAACATGTTAGAGCTGGTTAACAAAATTTTTCATGCAAATGCTGTTATTGTACTTGAACAGTTAATTATAGAAATTATACATAATAAGAAAATGAGAATTTTCAAATAACCCAATAAACATAATATACATTTTTTTTGTTTTAGTAGCAAAGAACAGATAATCGAATGCTTTTTGACTTAACTATGACTCCCATAATATGATATTCACCATGTAATGAATATAGTTCTTCAGTTTTAAAATAGACAGACATTTCACAATGGATTACGCCGTCGTATTTCTTAATAAAATGTTGTCGTGTCAGAAGGTCAGAAATATTGCTCAAAGGAATGCAGATAATGTTGGAGAATTATGAAATGATCTAGTAAACTTCTCGACCATGACCAGAATTTTGTTTGTGAGAGCAATACACAAGACAATAATAGATTTCATGACCATTACTTTAATGATATTTCTGTCTCTTTATATTGCTCTTCTTCTTAATTTTTCAATCTTGTTCTAAAATAAATTTCTTTTTATGCCAAAAATGACAAAAGATTAACAAAAGAAAACATTTCGTTCACGTTTTATTTTGATGTTATACAAGTAAGTGATAAGATATTGGTGATGCATAAAAACCCATGATTATCTGATGGATCCTATCGATCAATTATAATCATATAAATAAGCTTTCAAATGCTAGATACATGTAAGCTTATCAGTCAAAAACAATAATAATAAGTAACATTTTCTTGCATTTAAATAAAATAAATGGACACCTTCAAGAATGTTAATAGATTTTATATGTATTACTGCATAAGTATTTTCTCTAAAAAGATCATATCGATCATTATTGTAAATCTATTAACGGGCAAATTTTTCAGCACAAACTGCAACTTTAAATTTATTTCGTTGTCAAGTATTCATTGTAATATACAGTATTCAGCATCTAAAACATTGATGCGTCTTTTATATATCATCTTTGAAGATTTCGTTGTATCTCAGTGAGTGTTGCAGCTTCACTTTGTTTCAATAAGAGATAGTTGTTGCAAAAAAAATATTCTTAAATCGAAGGAAAATCAAGAAAACCGACAGTACGATCATCATCATCATCTCTTGACGATTTTAGGTCTATAAATATAATGAATTTAAACATGATTATAATACGTACCAGAGACCGTCACAGGTCAGGGCATCAGGGCAGCCCTGACGCCCTGTCCTACAGGGCAAACTTTTTTTTTCTTGCCCTGTCCTGTCCGCCCTCAGGGTGACTGGAGCAGGGCACAGGGCAGGGCAAATTGTTTTGTCCTGATAATATTTTTAATAAAAATTGATTTGAAAACATTTTCTGAAGCTAAACATCAATCTTTCAGAACATGTATCGCCTATGTATAATCTCACCAGCTAGTGATGATCCCATGTTTCNCGATGTTTGAATTTTCATTCAGAAAAACAAAAATGATATGTTAGTCGTGTTTCGTTAGCTCAATGGTAAGAGCACTGGTCCGGTTAACCAGCTATCATGTCTTGGGTTCGATTCCCGAACGAAGCATATCATTTTGTTTTTCTGAATGAAAAATTCAAACATCGAAAGATAAAAGGAAGAAAAAGTATATCATATAAAAAAGACAAAACTCTGTAGAAGAAATCACTATAAGACTTGTTTTAGCACAATTATGTTGGTCAATTGGAATACGATGATATCACCATTCCAAAATATCACGAAGGTCTTCAATTCGTGGACTATGACTTTCAATTGTGCATGTACCACTGCTGACACGTTTGCATACGTTTACCCGAGTCAGCCATACAAAATATACTTATGTCCTTTGTTCTGGTCAGCTCCAATGGCAGGTACTTACTTAAAGGTCGGCACATTTATTTATGAAACCTCACACTTCATAGTTGTTGCTGGTACGCATGATTATGCATATGATCAAATAGCATGCACAAATCTGGCTGAGTAATCCATTGAAAATAATCATGAATGCTGATGGCGATGAATATTTTGTCGAGAATAACCATTTGATCTTATGCAGAGCTGAAGTGAATACGAACTTAAGTAAGAAGTATTTTGTGTGAACAATGCTTAAGATTTGGTATGCTATTCTTATTCGTTTGTATATAAAACATGTCATTTTTATTTTGTTTTGGTCGAAAATTTGAGGATGAATACGATACGTTGTACAGTACCTTTATATTATTGAATCATATAACAGAATTTTCGTTTTGTGAATAAATAATGAATTTTTCTGTATTTGTAAGATACAGTTTCATTAATAAATAAGCTTGATTTTTTTTATGTTAACGTTTTAGGTGTGGGTGTAGGCATGAAAGAATCAAGAAAGACACAATCGATCCAACTCATTCCTAAATCAGTCGAAGATCATCAAAAATCGACTAAGTGTCGGTGAGTTTAGGAGATTCTCCGTGAGTTTTAATGATTTACATTCATTTTCGGTCACTTTTTATTTGGTTAACCTCATCGTAGCTCACTCAAATTTATTCAACTCACTGAAATTCACAAATCATTGATTTCCTCTTGAAAAGAATGGTGTTAACGTCGATATGAGTAATCGTGTCACCGACAGTCACAACCAACCCACTAACAGCGTCATAAAACCTGGAGTTATTAACTATGATGCATTTAAAATTTAAACGATGTCCAACTTTATCAGCAGATTGACAAAATAATAAAAGTTCATATTTCTCCTAAAATAAGATCATCGAAAGCCAAGCTATTTCACTGGTTTTTTAATAAATTTTCAGAAGGCTTCACGGAACTTCACAGCACTTCAACAGACTTTAGAAGACCTCGAAAATTTTTCAAGACTTCATGACATTTCTACATCGAAGTCTCAGTTGTTTCCCTCTCGGATAGGTGTGCATTTCAAAGATATCTAGCATTCTATATTTTGATGATGCTACTTTCGACAATGCGACTATCGGCAATTCCTGTTTTCGGCGATATTTTGAAATGATACCTGCAGTATTAGAAATGTTATAATGCTATGTGTATTGATATGAATGGTACTTGGTAATTACAGTATTGTGGCAAATTAATTATTAACTTAAGTCAGTAGATAAAGAAGTTTCTAAGTTGATTTAGGAATTAAGTTAAGTTAGTTACTAATCTGATGACTAAATAAGTTAGTGTCTAAATTAGTAAGTAAGAAACAATAAGGTCACAATCCATAATGCACACACCATAGTTGAATAGCCACTGTCTTCAGTAGCTATCTGAAAAGCGAACGAAAAGAATGATTGTCGCAAAGAAGAGATCACTGGTATAAGTCATTGAGAAAATTTCAGCGATTCTTTATTTCGATGGCATTTCTGTTCGATAATGTTTCTTTTGACGATCTTGTTTTTCTATGATCGCGTTTTCGGCGATGACGTATGCAATCACTTAAAACAATGAAATGCACATCGTGATAAAAGCAATAAAATTCCTATCGATCCTGGTGAAAATATTTTGCATAAATTAGGCACACGTGTTCGTGCACTCAAAATCTCATCAAAATCTGATTCTAGCGGAGATTATCTTTTGTTTTGTTCTCTATTATATTATTCTGGTAATAATTCTTTTTTATTACAACTGTTTTGTCTTGCTTGTAAAATAGCAATAAACTGAATATATGATGACGTTTTCTTCAGCTCCTTCTTCATATCAGGTTTTTTATGACTGAAACGCATATTTATTACCTCTTTCAATGGTTTCAGCTTCGATATAATGAGCCTGTAGCAATAAAAGCAAATGAAATAAACTCACCACTATGATGAAAGCCAAGACGTTTTCACCATAAGCTATGGTTTTCGACATCATTTTCAGTATCAAAATTCTTTAATCTGTAATGTTCTATAATTTGATGCACATAATAAATTGATAGACTAGCTATATTGCTACTCTTAATAATCATTCTTGGTGAACTGTTTCATCACTCCAGTTGTATCTATTTCAATACATATGGATTCTTATAATACGGTCACATAAGAGAAGAGAATGAGATACAGCCATCGTTTGATCAACATTACGCACAAAATTATATAAAGAAGAGAAGAGTGAAGGAAACGAAGCGTAACATCCATTTGCTGGTACCTTGTATCAGTTAATTTACCCGTGTCATGCAAGATTTACTTAACAATGTCTTATACAAAAGTACAACAAATTTTGCAAGCTTCAGTAAAACTCACTCTTTTAAAGTTCATTTCAGCTGTCTTTAGTTTAAAAGTCTTACTCACTCTCTCAAACTTAAAAATATCTAGAAATGATTGTTTTCAAACGTGAAAACCAATATCATTCATTATCATACGAAGCCCATATTTTTCTCTGTATGTCTGAGGGATTTGAATGATTTTGAATAACTTTGTAGCCTTAAAATTATTAATATATAAATATGCAGATATGTTAGAAAAATATCAAAAGGATTAGACAAAAAACGATAGTTGTTAATCTCTTATTGGCTATATTACAAATCTGTACATGTAGTTGAATCATATTTTCAATTACTTCCGACGTTTTTGTTTTCCTTTTTTCATTCTACATTTGACTTAATATATTTATTAGATAACTAAAATAATAAAGCCATTTTCATTTTGCTGGTATCGGCTTTAGAAGAGTAGAATCAAATATTATTCTTCATACTTTTCTTCATTACTCTCTTATCATTTCACCCTAAGTAGTATAACAACACAGTAAATCACTATAATGGTTTACTGATATACAATAGCACATCGTATCACGACATGTAGCGTCGTTTTTCATTTATTGTGCAGTTTATTTTTTGATAAAGAAAAACATTTGTAATCATTTTAATACAATTTAGAATGGCAAATCAAGTACTAATTTGGATTAAACAACGATGGCGTTTAATAACTCTTATACTTATACCATTGATTCTTCTTCCATTACCTATTATTATTAAATCTTCAGTATGTTATAAATCTTTTTAAAATAACTTATCTTCAATAATTTCGTTCTAGCAAGCAAGATGTGGTTATATTGTTCTTATTCTTTCTCTTTATTGGATATTTGAAATAATACCATTACCAGTTACATCTTTATTACCACTTATATTTTTTCCATTGGTAAACAAATTTCTTTTTTCTATTTATTAGAATAAATTTTCAAATAATTTTGATGTTTGTATATAGGCTGGTGTTTTAGAGGCTGAAGAGGTGGCACCATTGTATTTCAAAGATATAATCGCACTTTTCTTTGGTAGTCTAGCATTTGCTCATGCTGTAGAATTAGTTAATCTGCACCGACGCATAGCACTGTTTGTATTACGTCATGTTGGTACATCGACGAAATGGTATTTTGTTTTCTTTTTGATTCCGAGATTAAGAGAAGTGTTCAATTTATTTGAGTAAAACATTTTGTATATCTTTCCATTGATCAGGACTTTGGGTGGTCTAATGGCAGTAACGGCATTTCTTTCCATGTGGATTAACAATTCGGCAGCAGCATCAATCATGTTACCCGTATCATTAGCTATTATTAGTGAACTTGAACGTCACGGAAAAGGTCATTCTGATAAAAAACGAATCATCAAAGAGGCAGCGCCCACTCTTAAGGGTAAAAGAATTATTCAATAAAATAAATACCATAAAATTTATCAGTATGAGCAACATACGCTTCAGCCGACTTCAATTTCCGTTTAACTCGAAAATATTATCAATCGAGAAAGTTCAAAACCTTCATTCATGAGACCACATACCAAGCCATATTCTTGTAACATGTCGTTCATAAAAAAATGAATATGACTTCGATAAGTGCACTCTGAATTACTTCATGTCATTCTGATCCACATCAATACTGAGTTTGAATAAACTTAGATCAACTAACTTCGAGTGAATCTATCCGAATGACATTTATTTTTATTTTATTTTTTATCAATGATGTTGTAAAAGAAAACGACTTGATGCAAGTTCTCATGAATGGAGATTTTCAAGGTCTATCAACCAATAACATCTTTGAGTTCAACAGTAGTTGAAGCGAATTTTATTAATACTAAAAATCTATTGTTTACAGAAGTGCTTGAATTAACTGAAACGGAAGTACAAAATGGAAACATACTGAAAGAAGTTATTCTCGATGCATCTCAAATCGACGAACAGTATGTATAAAAATATGAAAATCGAATTCTTATAAATTATGTAATATGTTAGGAATACAGAAGTTCTTGTTGAAGTAAAAAAACGTTTTCGATTACCATGGCAAAGACAAGCGCAATCGAAAGTTGATAAATCACATGAAAAAAAATATGAGGAATTAAGAAAATGTATTTTATAGATTGCTTGTAAATGACTACTTATATATGTATATATATATATTCCTAGGTTTTCTTCTTGCTACTGCTTATTCAGCAACTATTGGCGGTTTATCAAGTCTTGTTGGTACAGGACCAAATGTTTTTGTTAAAGGTTTTGTCGAAAAGTAGATAACAGGAAATTTTCTTCTCTTTTTGTTGTATGTTATTTATTTAGTACATACAAAGGCACACATTTTAATATAAACTTTCTCAACTTTCTCATATTTGCATTGCCTGTCGGGATAATAATGCTTATTCTATGTTGGTTATGGTTACAAATATTATATAATAGAGAAGAGTTTGTATTAACAAAAAGAAACATTTTTTTGATCATTTTTTCCCTTTTTTTAGATTATTTAAATGTCGAACTGACCCTGAAGATCGTGAAGCACTAGATGATTTAAAAGCTATGTTAGTTAAACAATATAATGATCTAGGAAAACCAAAGTAAATATTTTTTTAACGAAATCTCTTGTAGAAGTGTTTGTCTTTGAAATATTTAGTTGGAGTGAATATACTGTTGGAATTGTTTTTATTATTATGATTGTTTTATGGGTGACAAGAGAATTTGGTGAAACACCCGGATGGGATATTATATTCGAAGACAAGTATTATCGATAAGGATCCTGTCGGATAATATAACCCCCGAGGGTGTGTGTGGGTGTGGCTATCTTGGATATGTGGATGTAAGTGTTGAAGTTCTGTGCACCGACACTCACATCCCACACCCACCCACATCTACACCCCACTCATTCTCATTACATAAACCTTTGTTAGGTTTTTAAGCGTTGTTTACCCTTTCAAAAATTGTTTCTGTTCATAAATCCTTTTTAAATATATGGACGGAATAAATCCTCATGCAAATGGTTTAATGTTCTACGTTATGATTAAAACGTGCAATGATAAATCATTCACTCAAGGATTTATGTAATAGTAACAAACAGATAGTGAGGGTTTACTATTTTACACTTTTTTATATAGTCTGGTCATCTTATCCGACAGAGTTCTTTGTATTGAAAAAATACTATATAATTCCTTGAATTTTTTCATAGCTATGTAAGTGATAGTACAGTTGCAGTATTTTGTGGTTTACTTCCGCTAATTTTGCCTAACTCAAATCCTTTTCAAAGTTTGTTTAATAAATAAAATTTTATATTATACATTTCTTGTGTATAAGGTAATTGGAAATACGAACCAATTGTTCAGTGGAATGCTTTAGTAAAAAATATATCATGGGGTGCTATATTTTTACTTGGAGCTGGTCTTTCTGTTGCATCAGCTTTCACTGTTTGTGCTTTTTTATTATTAAAAATCGTAACTGAATAATGTTTTCTATTGATAAATAAGACTTCGAAACTATCAGAGAGTGTTGCACGAGCACTTCGATTTTTACAAGGCGTACCACATAGTGGTGTTATTATATTAGTTATTGTTATTAGTGGTCTTTTTACTGAAGTAACATCAAATTTAAGTACAGCAAGTATTTTTTTGCCTGTACTCGATTCTGTGGTATATTTGAATATTTCATTTTATTTAAAAATAGGATTCTCTTTTTATGTATAGGCACGCTCATCTTTTATTCATCCGGCTTATCTTATCCTTCCATGTACTTTAGCTGTGTCTCTTGCCTTTATGTTACCTATTGGTAAGTGACAAAGTGAAAAATTTATTAAAGAACTAATTGAATTGTTTTTTAAAGCTACACCACCCAATGCAATTGTTTTTGGTTCTGGTGCTATCCGAGTAATTGACATGGTAATATTACTGTTCGATTTGAACAAAAACAAAAATAATACACATTTTCTAATTGTATTTTTCAGGTCAAAACTGGTGTTGTAATGAATATTTTAGGTTTCCTCGTTGTATTTCTTGCTGCAACAACTTGGATGCCAAAAATTTATGGTCTTGATGATCGAGCAACAGAGATTTTTTTCAGTATTAACACAACTACACCTTCAGGACAAAAATGAAACCAGCAACTAAAATTGTACATGATACATATATTCTTTTACTTTATCGTAATACAAAAAAAAATTTTTTGAACATACAGAAGAAAAAAAGATATTAGTAAATAAGAAAGTCTATTTATTACCACCGGCATGACGCATTCGACGATAGAATGCATTACGCTTATGTTTAGCTAGTTGATGTTTTTTTGCATGTGAAAAATGTTTTTTTCGCATATTTAAACGTTGAAAATTTGCGTTAGGATCTTTTATTTTAGGTTTTTTTGTACATGGTTGTTTGCTTATTGACGATGATGCAACTGTATCATTGCTGGTTGTTGAAAGAGCAGGAATATCATCAAGTACATTCGTCGTTGATATTGATCGTTTTCGTTTTTTTGATACACGATTCTAAAAGTATTCAGATTTGAAAATTCAATAAAATTGCTTTGAAGTAGTAGTGAAATTCGTATAAAGTTGTCGATTGGCTTAGACACTTGGGTAATGCTTTTAACGATGGCTCAAGCCCTTGTTTAAGAGGAACTTAACCATTTGTAAAGAAGACTCAAAGCCTTCTAGGAAAAAGGGCTGAGTGTCTATCAAGCTACACGACTAATCTCAAATCTACATGAATTGGCACATAAAAACTATAATGTCTTTTCTTGCAATAAATTTTCTCCTTCTATTTCATATTTTACCTCTTGTTCTACGTCCTCTTCTTCTTGTTCTTTTTCATCGTCTTCATCATCTTCTTGCATATTTTGATTAATAATTGTATTGTGTTTTTCTTCATCGTCACTATTTAAATCTAATTGTTGTTGTCTAGCAAATGCTAAAAACTGAAATTGAACAAGTTTTGATTGACTACTAACAGGTACATATTGAAAATCATCTTTATCATCATGTGATATATCTTCTCCTTCATCATCATTATCACTAGGATCATATGAGAAAGAAATATGTGTTGGTAAACTAGATGTTGATGTTGTTGGTGTTATATTTGGTTTAGATGATGTAGAATTTTGATGTTCTTCATTTGATGCTAATCGTTCCCATACTTGACTACATGTAACTGTTGAATGAATAGGTGATGGAGTTGTTGGACTAATTGTGTTAGAATAAAGTTCGGTATGTGTATGAGTAGTGGCTAAAAAATAATAACGAAATTTATTGAGGAAATAAAATTAAGAAGAAAAAAAAAACAAACGTGTTGACGGAGGTTGAGAATTAGTTGTTATTATTGTTGTTTTATTAATATTATTTGATGTTGAAAGATTATCTTCATTTTCAAAATCGTTACTAAATACTTGACTACGTGATAAATTAATACGTCGTTTAAGATTTGTTCGATTACGTTCACGTAATGGTTTTAATGAAGATGACGATGATGATAAAAATAGTGGTAATGATAGTGGATGTGATTCTTCCGTTGATATTGTAGGAGAAGGACGAATTGATTCAGCATTCATTGATTATTATCTATAAAGAAAAATGTACAAACTATTCTAAGTCGTTCTTCTTCTTTGAAAGTAAAGAAAGAACACTAAAAATTCGTCGTGATCGATATCTAGCGACACATCAGTTTTTTTATTGGTTATTATCTGGGGACGATTGATCGATCGAATTTGTGCTTTGGTTGGTTGGTAGTTTGTAAGTGACTTATGATTAGTTAATTGCCAAAGTCTGTATAGGAAATTTTCTTTTAATTAATTAATTGATTAATTAATTAATTATGGGATGACAAAAGAAAACCGATGAAAAAATTGCAAAAAGAATTCGTGGTCCTGGATGAAAAACGAAAAAAACAGTATTTCCTAAAGAATTAGCATAAGCTGGCAGAATATCGTCAGTTTCTAATCTTTCAAATAATTAAAATTTTAATGCGTCTTATGTTTTTTAAATTAAAAAAAATTGACTGATAAATGTGTGTCGTGATCGAAAGAGTGATTTATGGTTTACCTCATTAGAATCATTCGTCTACAACGAAATCAACTTTAGAAGAAAGTAGGCATGCACCGAACCCGAGCGGTTCGAGTTCGGTGCATGTCTAGAAGAAAGTGACTCTGATACAACATTCCAATGTTATAGAGAAGGTGAAGTCACATTCATCTAGACTATTACTTTCCAAGAATAGAATTTTAGTTCGTTGCTGAAGATCTTCAAAGAATTTCTAGTTTTAAGTAACGAGTGATCGAAAAGGAATTTGAAAACATTGTATTTTAATCAATATTTTGTATCATTTCTGATAATAGTTTCAAAATTTTGAAGAATTTCTCATTTAGAAGTTATAAACCGGCCTTTTTTGACGTTTCGACGTGGAAAATTGGTGTTTTTTTTTTGTATAGAATTAAATACAAGATTGTTCTCTACAAAACAATATAGGAATCAAGAATTTCAAAACAATCATTTCTTAATGGTCAAGCTAACTTTGCAAGTCTATTGTGCATAGAAATCTAGAAAGTTTTTCTAAATTGACGAGGTGATCGTTACCCAAAACACTCTGGGTTGACATATTGTCTTGTATTTTACTTTCAATAATTTTTGGTACGATGAAGCTCGTTCAAACTTAATTTACGAGCCATGAAAAGGTCAGTTCATAATACCTTAAACCAGGATTCCTACAAAAATTTTGAAGAATACAAAATTCTGTTTCTAATCTAATGCTATCAGATTTCTGCATACTCCATTAATAAACTGAAAAATGAATGAATCTTTTGTTAAATCTACGTTGAATGTTTTTGTTGCAACATATAATTTTAATTGTTTATCAATCCAAAGTACACTTACAAACTCACACATCCTAATTCGTTGTTGATAGTATCCAAACAAATTATTCTAAACAGCGAACACGATGGATACATATAAATATATTTGTAGAAGTACATCAAGTTCGATTGCTGATGTTCTTCTTGTTCTAGTTATGCTTCATTTCCAATGTATGGAAACTCCACAGGTGTTTGAATTAAGAGCATTAATGACAATGCTAATGTAATGTTTGAATCTCTGCAGTGATATTTAAATATTATTCAATCTCCTCTTCTTGTTAGTAAAAATGTTATATTCTTTATTAACTCAATATTTTTCTCTTCAATGAATTGATTAGTGCTTCCTTTTAATCACTGTCTAGACGTTGGCGAAAAGAAAACACGATCCAGTCGTAGTAAGAAACGATTTGTATTTGTGTTTTTGTTTTGTTTTGTAATTTCCTAATTATTAATTCGAACTTTTTAGTGCTCGTAAACGTCTCGAAACAGAAAAATTGAAACAAACAATAAAGAAAAATACAAGTGTGTTTTATTCTATTTTCAAATAAATGATTTTCTTTTTCTTTTTAAAGAAGTTACAGTAACTAAAAAGCGTCAATCTGATGGTGAATCTATTAAAGATGATGAACAACTTAACGGTTACACTGATGAAAATCAACAATGACTTAAAGCAAAAAAGGCTAAAGTATAAAAACCATCCTTTAACCCTTTCAGTCCCAAATTATTTCTGCCAGATTCAAATGAAGTAGAACGAGATAAGTTTATTTTGGACATAAACGCATGGCATTAATAACTCGCCTGTGGTCTTATGTGATTTACTCAGTATACGTTTTATTGAATCTTGCTATACTTGAATGGATATTGTGATCGCTAAAGTTTATTATTTCCAACACTTATACAAGTTTTTCATGAAATAACAAAAATCAATTTTTTTTACACAAAGAGAA
>CAJNSZ010000204.1:0-20204 GCA_905329745.1 Rotaria sp. Silwood2
CTTATCTTCAATTGTTCGCTTTTTTTTGTATAAAATACATGCTGTCTTTTTCAACATTATTCGAATATATTTTTTATCTTATTATATCACAAAGAGTTGTTCTGAACAGTTATACCTTTTAACTTACATATGTTGACATTCATGCCACCCAACATTTATTCTAGTTAAAATAGATCTCTATTGTATATAAGCACACCTTTTCTAGAACCACATGCATGCAAACATTCGTTCAAACGCTTTTCTAAACTATTCGTTTTTTCGAGAAAAAACGCATTAAAAAGAACAACGTTGTAACGCGTTTCGAAAAACACTCGTTTTTCAATAAAAGAAGGCTCAAAACGCATTTGAATGCATAACGAACAAACGCGTCCAAGCGCATAAAGCTAAATGCAATCAAACAGTGTTTTTAAGTTGCGTTTCAATTTGAAAAAACGCGTTCAAAATATAAAAGATGCGCTTAAACGTGTTGAACTTAAAAAAGGATGCGTCGAAACACAAAAATAGCGTTTTTTCCTAAAAGTTTGCGTGGGAACGCATTTTTATACAATTTTTTTTTCATGGGTACTTTTCACGTTGCTGCTTGATGGCAATCGCTCAAAAAAAGACTAAAAGATAGAGTTACAGGTCACATAACTTTAATTATATATGACGGGACAAAAGGTTTTATTATTTGAGTTCAACTGGATTTTAGTTGAATTTCTTTCGGTTTCGGTTCGGTTTAAAATCTAAAAATCCAAGCCGTACTCATCTCTGTTTCGAACATGTATACAGGGTGTCAATGTGGGAGTCTGTAGTGACTGTGGGATCGGGCTTTGGTATTGGATGTGTGCGTAGTGGTTGTGGGTATTGGTTTGGCCATGGATGTGAGCGAGACATGGATATGGGAGGGTGTGGATGTAGATTCGCCGTCGTTGTGAGCGTGGTGTGGATATGGAAGTCCGTATTTATGTGTGTGGATGTGGATCTTCTTCTATCCACATATACACCCACACCAACACTCACACCTTACCCACACCCCACACCCAAAACGAAATTCTATTTATTCTAGGAACCACATTTGAAATTGTTTCAATCAATGATAAAGCCCAAAAATTATCTTTGGTATATTCAAATGCGTTCATCAGCCGAAATTCGAGATCTAAGTCATTCTTATAAAGGCTATATTCGTGAGTGCATGGCTAAGACTAATTTGAGTATTGTGTTTGATATTCTTCTTGCGAATATGAGTGAATATACACGATCGTGGAAATACTTTGAACGTCTGCTAAACGGATGCTTCATGGTCATAAGGATCGAGCTAGCGTTTGATATTGTGTGGTTCGCGCTTATCAATTTACTGGTCAATTTGAAAAAGCACTTGATTTTTTTCAGCAAGATGAAGTGCTTCAAAACGATGGATTGCCGTCGCCAAGCTTTGGTTTAGCTGATATATTAGCCGATATCGGTAGTACCTATAACGAAATGCACAGTTATCAACAAGAACTGGTCTACTATAAACGCGCACTTAAAATTTATCGAACTATGCTACCTAAGAAACACATTAAAATAGCACGTAGCTGTAATCGACTAGGTTTCGCTTATCAAAACTGGAGCAAATATAGAAAGGCTTTAAAATATTGTAAAAGAATCCCTGATCATCTACAATAATACAGTGCCTGATTCACATCCAGAGAAGAGTTAACCATTGCATAATATTGGCTTGATATATAGTGCTCTCGATCATTGAAAGCAAGCTTGAGAATTCTTTTAAAACACATTGACAATTTGTGAAAAGTCGTGGTCACCAGATCATCCACAAATAGCAGACTCTTGTTATTCGTTAAGTGGATTTTATGAACAAGATCAGCAACAATATATTGTGGTATTAAAATTTGCTCAATGAGCACTTGAAATTGGAGTGAAAAAACTACCTATTGATCATGAACTTGTGCGCCAGACAAAATATATGGTTGAAAAGTTGTAGAGAATGTCAACAGAAACAAATTGCGGGTCTTCTACATGAACTCCTAAAATCTTTATTTTGCGTGTACTTTTGAAACGGTAACATCATTTGTTAATCTAACTAATCAAGAAAACTATAAATGATTCTTCTGTTTAGCCTTTTACGCGAAAGGTATTTGCCCTTGAGACATCTAACGAGGTAAACCTCCTACATGTAACCTCTAGTTTTGACTTACTTATATCTCATTCAAACGAGTATATTGATATAGTAAAAAGTCTAAAGACATTTCTACCCATAATTTGTCCTTCAAACATTATGACTGTTTTTCTGAACGTTCCGTACATTCCTAAATATCTATCGCAAAAATAAAATTATAAGATCTCTACAGGAAATTTAGCCGACAGATACGTCTGATAACCCTTACAATAGCGTGTTGCTGCGGATGTGGATGTCGATGAGTATTGGTTTGAAGTGTCCATCTTGTTCTCTTCCACACCAACACCCTAATCCTCCTTTTACAAAAGACAATCCGAAATTACAAACAAATAGCTGTCAATAAGTCGAAGAATAAGGTAGGGGATATCTACCTTTGATAAGTAAGCATTTTACTATTCTTACTCAAATATTAATTCTTTATTAAAAACTCTTTGGTGCAAACCTTACTCTAATTGGATTTTACATAAAAATTGGCTCGATATTACAACAATGTTTGTGATGAATTGCAACATCAATTTGATATCGTATTTGTCTTTTTGGATGAAGATCAGAAATCTTTCAATAAATATCTTCAAATTGTGCCTTGGAAAGCTATATCTTACTTAGGTAGGTCATCATTTTCATCTATCCAATCATATTGGTTACGGTTTTATGCTGAAGACTTTCAAAATCTCTATATGCCAGCCAAGAGCGTTGTGATAGTGCTGTCGTAGACCTAATGTTTATCACATTTTCACAGAGAATACAATCATATATTTCCAAGAATCGATTGATGAGGTACTTGCGCATAAAGTATGAGTTTGAATGACTGTCTTTCATTTGTCTACACTCACTCCTACTTACACAAATAAAAAATAGAGAAATTTTATTAGTGTGTGAGTTCTAGGACTAGACTGTATTACTTATCTGTTTGGTAAAAGACTCGAAAGTTTTGTCCTTGATAGCTAAATTAATGAACAGTTAAATACGGACAGATTGGAAAACGAAATAAAAAAGTCAGATTTTTCGAAAAATTATACAGTTGTGCAAAAACAATGAACAACAAATTAGAGGTGAAAATTATCAGAAAAATCTTATTCGTTCTAAGGGAGCTATACTTTAGAAACTGAATAATTTTATTTTTTGTAATTTTTCGAATCCAAACAGTAGAGCAACTATGCACTTCATCCATGTATTGATTCATAATCGATATATTGCCTTTGACTGTTGCTGAAATCATTTGTATAGTTTTTTGAATAAAGATCGAGCATACAGCCATGGTCGTTCATGTTGTGTATTTTTATGTACAGGAAGCTTTTTATTTTTATTTTTCATTCTGTTGTAACGCATGACTTCCTTCATATATGTAAACATCGAAAGTGAAGAAGTGACGATAACCGTAAAAAAACGATACTCAACACACCGCTTTTCTTTAATTGTCTACTACCAGTTGCGCACAAAATATAAAGCAAATATCAATAGTTAACGCTTTTATTGATGCTGAAATGAGTACGACAACGCTCAGTTCGTTTAAAGTGAAGAATACAACATCGTTTGCTGCTTTTATCACACGAACTTATGACATCAAGAAGAAACAACGTATCGTTTAAAATTATATTCTCATAAAGAGCGTTTTATAAGTATCGATCTCTCTTTCATATTTTTTATCGTTGTCTTATTGGAAAGTGGAAAAGCATTGGATATATATATTTGAAGTGCGAGATCTAAGCTGTCATTCAATGATGATTGCACTTAATTTGCGTCAACCGTAACAAAATACCGTGTTACTTATCATTGAGAAAAATTGCTAATGACCTATTCAAAGATTCATTCTCTTCTAAATAACTAGTTTCTTTAATTCATTTAAGATTCTTAACTTTTCGGACGATAACATTGTTTTTCATCAGAAGACCATGTACAAAACAGAAAATTTTTCTTTTATATATCAATATACTTCGATGATTCATTCGTTCTTATTTTTCTGTAATAGTAGTACAGACGATGAAAAATTCATATTTATCGTACCAAACTTTTGTCGTCTTGCCCATACCACAACTACAGAAAAAGAAATACAAAATGAAGCAACGAAGCATATAAATATGTAAAACATTGCCTTCTGATGAAGAACGATGTTATCATCCCATACGTTAAGAATATTAAGTAAATTTTAAAAAACTAATTACTAGGAAGAGAAAAATCTTTAAATATGTCAAAACACCGCGTTTTTAAAAGAAGATAAAAAGAAGGACTTTATCAAAAATATTCTTTATTTCTTCTGCAGAAAGTGCTACCATCTCGATATTTTGTGAATATCTCTGGTGTTACTTCATGTTTTGACCTGAGTTTTTTTGTCACAGATAATTTGTGAAAATCGCTACAAGTTACGGTAAATCAACTTTTTAAAAAGGATGGCTTACAATGACATGAAGTCTCTTTAGTTCGAAGAAGTGATATAGCCTGTTGCATTAAACAAAGATGTCTATAAAATAAAACTTGACTGGCATGCTCTTATATTGATCACATATGGTTTCCGAGTTATCTTTTCAAAGAATTGTTTTTATGGAATATTTTAGAGAATTTCATAGACTATCTTTTGAAAAGAACTTCAAGTCAAAGCATTAAGAAATAATAGAGGGATTCACAAAATATCAAGAGAACAATGCTTTATATACAAGAAATAAAAAATGCCTTTAATGAAATTTATTCATTTTTTCATCAATATGGTATTTTCTTACACTTGGTACAAATTGAGTGAAATCACTGTTGAAAAGTAGCTTAGGTCACTCTCTTTAAATAAATATGGCCAATACCTTTCCACGTTCGAATAAGACAAAGATAAAAGAAAAATAAAAGGGGCTGCATACTTATGAAACATCTGTCATGATTGGATATAATTACCGATGAATAGAACGACAACTTTCGTCATTCAATTGTACAACTAAGATGTACTATCAATAAACTTAGCATGCTTACTGATGCTGATTAATGTTTTGATTATCTCACTGAAAGCGAGAACTAAAAGGCACCGATTGAATGTTATATTTATACCCAAATCCATCTTGATCTTTCGTGGAAACGAGACGCATTATCAGCAAGCCTAAAAGAACTGATCGGAAGAAAAGAAACGTTTTTGAAGGGGATTGATTCTGTCTGTGATTTATTGACATATTTTACACGACAATATGATATATGTACGCGCAACTGCTAAGCAGATATTATACATTAGTCACGATTATAATGCCACAACAGCTGCTCAAACAAACTTCCAGAAATCCAAATTCAGTTATATCTTTTACCAAAAATCGCAACTCTCTAGCTCGAGTCGTTACTGGTATATGCAGTTTTTAATGTTAGGAGTCATTTTCTACAATGGTTCATTTCAATTCAATAGTTTGTAATAGTGAGCATGCGACTTACGATTGGCTTGAGTTTAAACCATAAAACTTTCAGCACAGTTACCTCTTCTGTTTAGCTGCAAAATAAAACAAGTTCGAGTTTTACAAGTAGAGTGTAAATGTGAGTGTGGACAATTGAAGGATTGGTGTCCATATGGTGACATCTATAACTTGACAAAACACTACTTACAGAGCCTGGACTTGTTTTGTTTGTGTAGTCTAACAGAAGATGTAGCTGTGCTGGAATTTTCATGGACTTAAGTCAAGCCAATCGAAAATGTCATACTCATTACTAATGTCCATTTCAAACTATAATGCTCGCCACCATTTTTTGAATAACTTGAGAACACAAACAGTTAGAGACCTGCGGTTTTCACCAATCGATAGATAATACTGGAGGACGCCTTTTTCTCAGATAAGGTGCCAGGCGAAATCGTTTTAAAACTAGTCATCTTCGCAAAACAAGGAAAAGAATGCATGAAAATTACCTGCCATCCAGATGAAATTTTGATTTTCACCTTTGATTCAGATAGAGAAACTTGAGATCTATGGTTCCACATACAATACAGTGCCTTACTTTTTCTAACGTTTTCATCGAAATGTCCAGCTATTATGACAAAAATGCAAAGACAGTAAAAAATCAGTAAAATTCGGTATTATTTGTACATGTAAATACATGGTTTTATTTGGTTAATGTTAGAATGCAATAATAGAAGTATTTACATTATATCTTGAACGATAGATCTTAAGTTCCTCTATCGAATTCAAAGATCAAAATCAACATTTCATCTGGATGACAGGTCATTTTCATGCATTGTTTTCCTTGTTTTTCGAAGATGACTAGTTTTAAAAGGATTTCGCCTTACACCTTATCTGAGAAAAAGACGTCCTCCTGTCTTATCTATCGATTGGTGAAAACCGCAGGTCTTCAACTTTTTTGCGTTCTCGAATTATTCAAAACAAATGGTGACGGGCATTATATTTTAAAATGTACATTACAGATCACTGATTCAGAATGAAAAAGTGTACACAATGGCTCTAAGTTTTAAAAGCTGAATTTTTCAGTAACTGTTCACGCTAGAGAGCTGCGATTTGTGTCTGAAATCTTAGTAGATGTGGCCCTTTTTAGATATATAATTGAATTTGTATATCTGGAAATTTGCTAAAGCACGTTGGGTCAAGGCTTACGTGCTGTATCTCTTAGAAAAGTATTGCTTGAAACTGACTCCGATAAGCAATCCGCTAAGAGTCTTACCGCCTATCGTCGTAATAACTGTGGTTGTAATGATTGTGAACTGGGCATTTTTAATAAGTTCGAAAAACAAAGAATACTGTTATAAATTGCTCAATTGATATTAAACACGCATCAACTTCTTGGGTCAGATGCTTAATCAAGTTTCACAGACTGCATAAGTCGAAATCATCACTAAGATGAATTTGAAAAGATTGCATGCACTCGCCCTCATACCCTTCTCTCTGATGATTCTCGACAAAAACTAACAAAGCGTAACATCACATGAAAACAAAATATGTGTTCTTTTTGTTTCATATGCACAGTTTTTAGGAATAGACGACTAACGATGGTTATAGAGCAGCAGCAAAATAATTCAGACAATAATCAAACTGCATCAGACGACAATAGTCTATCCGACGAAGGCGATAGACGAATTATTGAACTCGGTTACGAGCCTGTCTTCAAACGTGAATTTGGCCGGCTCTCTTCATTTTCCTTCGCCTTCTCCATTTCTGGTCTCTATGCTACAATTGCAACGACATTTATCTATGGTTTGCAAGCGGGTGGTGCGCCGGCACTCGTCTGGTGTTGGCTAATTGCTGGCTCAGGGTGTATGTGTATTGCATTGAGTGTTGCTGAACTCGTTTCTGCCTATCCAACGTCAGGTGGACTCTATTTCACGTTGAAATATCTTGTCCCAACTGAGCATGTTCCGTTGACGTCGTGGCTCTGCGGCTGGTTAAATCTTCTCGGGCAAGTCGCTGGAGTTGCTTCGACAGACTATGGATGTTCGCAACTTCTACTTGCTGCCATCAGTATGGGCACAGGATTTCGTTATCAACCAACTGCTGGACATACCGTTGGTGTCATGGCTGCAATTATTATTCTTCACGGCTTTATCAATAGTCTCACCACGAAATGGCTTGATCGAGTTACAAGATGGTATGCCATCTTTCATCTAGCTGTATTAGTATCGGCAAGTATCGTCTTGTTGGTGTTTCAAAAAGAAAAACACTCAACGAAGTACGTGTTCATTGAAGTTCAACCACATAGTGGCTGGAGTCCTGTTGGATTCTCGTTTCTATTTGGATTCCTTTCCGTTGCCTGGGCAATGACAGATTATGATGCAACAGCACATATTGCAGAAGAAATTCAGAATGCAGCTGTACGCGCTCCACAGGCAATTGCTTCTGCTCTCTTCCTCACTTACAGTCTCGGTTTCCTCTTTAACATTGTTCTCGCCTTCACTATGGGAGACATTGGCGATCTTCTCTCCTCACCAACAGCCCAACCATTTGCTCAGATCTTCTACAACGTTCTCGGTGCAACAGGTGGCATTCTTTTTACACTCTTTGCCTTCATCATTCTGAATTTCTGTGGCATTGCAGCGCTTCAAGCAAATGCACGAACAATCTTTGCTTTTTCACGTGATGAACTTCTACCGTTTTCAAAAGTTTGGATACGAATGAATAGTTACACTCAGACTCCTCTGATTGCTGTTTGGCTAAATGTCTTTCTTGCTGTAGGCATCAATCTGATTGGGCTCGGTTCCTATACGGCAATTGCAGCAATCTTTAATGTCTGTGCAATTGCACTTGATTGGAGTTACTGTATACCGATAATTTGTAAGTTGATCTATGGTGCTAAAACAGGAGGATATATTCCTGGACCATGGAATTTAGGAAAGTTTTCGGTGCCGATCAATTCCTGGTCAGTGATCTGGACGTTGTTTGTCTCAATTATCTTTTTAATGCCAACAAATCGACCGGTAACAGCAGAAAATATGAATTATGCAGTTGTCATTCTCGTAGGAATTCTTACATTTGCAATGATCTATTGGTTTGTTGGTGGTGCACGAAAATACTATACTGGACCGCGTACCAAACACCAGATGCAGAAAGAAAACGATAATATTATTGAGTTCGTTTCTTCTCCGTATGAAAAAGATCAAGTAGTTAAATTTTGAAACGGTTCTGTATATTTAAAAGCCATGGATTTTTATCTTGATTCCGTCTTCTTTGGATCTCTCATAGATATCCAAAAACTAATTGTAATAAATTACCAGAAAAATAAAAAACTACTGCATATAGCGGCAATAAATCACAGACAGAATCCCATATGACATTGCTCCGACATTACATCGCACAAGAGATATGTCGCACCACATACACACAACTAATACACATCTCAAAAAAGAAAAGGTTGGGTATTTTTTTGAATAACCTTGGACAGAAACAAGAGAGAGAGCTTCATTTTTCATCATTCGAAAGACGAAATAAAACTGCATTGCATTGTAGATATCACATTTTTTCAAAGGGTTTATTCGAGGTTTTCAGTCGAGTTTTTCCAAAAAAATGATGTTTTTTTCATAGGCTGAAAAGACAAACTGTTTGTCAAAACGTAAGAAAGGAAGTAGATTTTTCGTGAAAATTCGGTGAAAAAGAAACTTTCGCAGCTTTCTAACTTATTTCTATCGAAAGTTATTCAAAATATACTAAACATTTCCCTTTTTTAGAATGCGTATTAGTTAGTCACCCGCAACGCAAACGTACCCAGGTCAAAAGATCCAGTAACCCGGAATCCGACCAGGATTTTATCGGATGCTGTCGGGATCCGACGAAAACCGATAGAATACAGTCAAAACTTGGTCGTATCCAGTCGGAATTTATGTCGGAATCCGGGTCACTGGATTCCCGGTCACTTCCGATAGAATCCAATGGCTCAGCTTCGTCCTGGGTACCAAAGAGAAACACGGGGGGGGGGGGGGGGGGGGGGGGGTCCGGGCAAGGAGGGTTTCAGAGAGTAGGGAGCGTACAGAGTTTCTGACATAAAAAAGTACCAAAACTAGGGGTGCTACGTAGCTAAATTTCTAAAGCAGGGGATGGGGGAACGTTTCATAGAGAAATTTCAAAGGTAGGGGGTGAGTTACGCCCCACGCGCCCTCATCTACTCACTCCCCGGATTTTAAATTTATTCTTGTAGAACCAAGAAAAGCTGCATATCTTGGACCTCTTTAAAAATTTGTGTTCTTAAAAGTGTTTAAAACTTTTGTTAAAAGTCATGAGATCTACTGGTTATTTTGCTTTTAACCCTGATTGTTGACGATCATCGATTTGTAGAAAAACTCGGAAATAAATTTTCAGAAGGCCTAGATTCCACAGTCGTGTTTTTTAATCAATTTAATGCAAGTTATTAAAGTGAGCAAAAGCATGATAATATTTTGAAAATAAGCAATTTCATTTAGTGTTTTAAAAAAAATTAAAAATTAAATATCTTAAATTACATTTTAAGTATTATTTTTAAAAATTGTATTTTAGAGTACGTACTTTGTTCTATTTATGAGTGAAAAAAATTAAGCTTCGAGAAGTTTCTGTTTAAACACAACAGACCTTAGCATTTGTCTGGATAATTATGCCTTGTAAGTTACTTCAAATTCTTAAGAAAAAACGGTAGAAATACTATCATCAAAGCTTCTGTGTTAAAATTTACATGTTGTGAAATTGTATTGCACAACTTATAAATAATTTAATTGTTTGACTATATACAAAAATTTGATTTTTCAAATGTTAAATACTTATCAATTTACTACAACTATCCACAATGTCTAACATTAGTAAGTTTTTTATCGTCACATTATCCATAGAGACTGCTATTCTAGAAATATTTGTTGATGACAGCATAACATTCATTTATGAGTAATTATATAACATTATATTTAACTAATCTTTTAACACGAAAATTTCGTCTATCGAGGTCGTAAAAAGGCACAAATAGATTTCAGAAAGAAAAAGAGTTGTTCAAGAAAAAAAACATTAATTAAAATTATTTTCAACGATAGCAAGGGAAAATATAGTTTATTAAACTATTTAAAATTATACCGGACAAACAAAAGAATGTATGAACTTCGTATATGTTTATTTATTGCAATTACAAAACCAAACTGGAAACATACAATGTTAAAAAATCAAATCCTTTGTTTGAGTAAATCTGATTGATATGTAACAGGTTATTTTGTTACATAAATCTTTTTCTCGATCGATTACATCAAGTCAGACAGAAGTCTCTTTATTTCAATCTACGTTTTTCTTTATGGAAATAATAGGCTCATACACCAAGACAAGTGCAAAAAGAGACCATGTATAAGGGATATCCAGATAAAAATCGCGTTGTTTTTGTGCCATGTCTCATCTATTCAGATTTGTCCAGTTTCATCGACTCCGTTCTCCTCCTTCTCTCGAATATCCAGCATTAAAACAAAACATCTTTCTAGACAAAGTCGCTTTTTTTTTCAAATGTACTGTATTCGTTTTTATTAAATAATAGTTCATTAAGTAAATATATCAAAAATAGAAATGAATAAATACACATTTCATAAACAACAAACAAAAATTTATCCTATTGTGAAATCGTTGTTTTTTAAATACATTCTATTTTAATTGAGCAGAAAATCGTTAAAAACAAACAATGAAGTTCAATACAAATGGCACTTAAAAATCCAAAAAACGTTCATATTTCTACTCGAGAAAGTAACAAGTTTTGCCTATGTAGCATCTCAGGTTGAAGAAAATCGTCGCAAATGATATAAAGCGGCGTGTTTACATAGCCGTGTGCTATGAGCTCGTAAAATGGTAAAAATAGTGAGAGAAACGATAATTGCTTTCGAACAAAAAGACGATCCGTAAAACATAATACGGTGAAAATTTATGCAGTAATAAACCATCTTCGGTCGTTTAAAATACCGTTTTCCAGCATCAAAATGATCGTCCTGCGGTAATCTTGAATTATTTCAACGCTTTATTCATATTCAACTGATTCATTCAGTTCATTATCTTTCTAAAAATGGTCTTTAAAATAAACTAAACTTGAAAATTTAATCAAAGTTTTGTGAAAAAAAAGACGAATATTTATAGTAACAGTCTAAATGTCCCTTATGAATGACCCTCGATTGTAAACGTGTACATATATGTAAAAAAAAACTGATCAATAACCTAAGTATGTCAATCGGTGCTACTAACATCTTTCAGCAGGTCACTTAAAAAAGAATAATAATCAAGACACATTTCAAATGAAACAAAGAATAATACTAACAATATTCTTCAGTATGCTGGACGAGTACTTAATTAAAAAGAGTATAATATCTAATCAATGTTTCTTTCATTTTACTAAAAAAATTTTTTTATATATGATTGAAAATGATGCTATTCAAAACAAGTCTAGTAACTAATGCTCCATGTGTTGCCGTATACTTGTTAACTAAACGGATGCTGGTATCCGGACTCGACAGGATCCACTTTTCTTTTCAATTTTGATTTGCATTAAATGTCAACATGTACATGGCTCTTTTATCTGTTTTGGACATCGTCGACTAACTTTTGTTGCTCAGTCCCATATAAACATGATCTTGTTTACATTTGATTAAGTATTCAATAAGAAAAATTTGAAAAAACTAATTGAGTCGAAGTATGACAACAGATTTGCTAAATCCATAGTCGAAAATAGACTTTTTTTTTTCCTTGAGATAATTTCAAGTATTATTAAAATAGAAGAGAAAAATGCTTGTCTGTGTTGTATCCATGAATCTCATTCATTGGTTTTTCAGTTTTTTTGAATATTATAATTATCACAATAGGTAATTGAAATCTGATTTTTTCCGGCCAAAGGAAAAAAAAAACACGAGTGTGTATTCAGTTTTGCAAATGGATGTTGAATATAGTATGAAGGTATGAGAAGATCAATTTTTGCATCGAATTATTTTTTTAGGTTTTTATTCATTTTTTATACAGTTAACTCAATTATTTTCATGTAATGAATCGGTAAATAATTGAAAACAATACTTTTTGTTTTGGATTGATCTTTTCTATTTTTTGTCAAAAGGTTTACAAAGATGGTGTTACTTATTTTTTCTGTAGTGCTTGTAAAATAGTAATAAAAGATGAATTTTATTTACGTGCTGGTTCAAAAATTTATCATGAATCATGTTTACAATGTGCTATCTGTCAAATATCACTTAATGAACGATCAACATGTTTTCTACGAGGTGTACATATTTTATGTCCAAAGGATTATTATAAGTAAAAAATTGAATATACTTATTTGTTTTATATGAAAATAATTCTTTTTTTTGTTTTTTTTTATAACGAAAGATATTTTGTTAATAAATGTCCAAAATGTGATCGTTTTATTTATCCAAATGATTGGGTTCGACGCGCATGTGAATATGTTTATCATTTAACTTGTTTTGCATGTTATACATGTGGACGACAATTATCAACAGATGAAGAATATGCTTTAAAAAATGATCATATTTTATGTAAAAATCATGTTATTGAAACAAATCAAAACAAATATGATGGTAAAGTTTGTTTTTTTTAAATAATTTATTTCAAATATTTTATAATATAGCAGCTAATAAACAAAATGAAATCAAACGAATTCGAACAGCATTTACGATAGAACAATTACATATTTTACAAAATAATTTTACAACTGATCCGAATCCAGATGGACAAGATTTGGAATGGATTTCACAGATTGCAGGTATCAAGAAATGATAGAAAAACTAACAACAGGGGAAAATGTGCTGGTTTGGAACGGTCAGGATCTTTTGGTATTGACACTTAGTAATGGTATTCATAGAGATGGAAAATAAATCAGAAACTATTGCGATAAATATAAGTGAACGTCATAGTATTTCTATTCAATTTTTTCGAGAATAATGACTTCTTATAAAACTTGACCAAAGGTATGCAGAGTCGAGAAATCTGAATCTATAGACGGCTTGTCAGAATTTTCGAATTCATTTTTTCGGTGAAGAAAACCTATTTGCTGCGCGATTTAGTCAAGTTTCATAACATGTATCTATTTTCTTGGAAATAGTGAAGTGGATTTAAATATTATTTTCGACAGAATGATATTCACTAATGTTTTGAGTTAGGCCGATTTGTTATCATGATAATTCTTAATCAACATTGATTATAATTTCGTTTATAAATTTAATAAATGAGTATGAAATGGAATAATAAAACAAACAGTATCTTAGAAAGAATGAGTCTATCAACGATTAAATTCTTTCTCTTATCTTTTCAGTATTATTTGGTGCACGGTACCTGTATCTATCCGCTTGAAAAATAGACTAAATATATTTCTAGTTTGAAATTTTTATTAGAGTTCTAAGAGGAGAAACATTTTCCATGTCATTCTCGATTCATTGCAAAAATAAACAAAAACATAGAATAGAAAACATTATAAAAATGAAGTGTGTTCTCATATTTTCTTTTACTGTGGTATGTACTCTTAAGAACAAAGATAAATTTTTGTATTACCCAACGTGTAAATTCATAAATTTCTATCGTAGCATAGTAACATTTTCTTAATCGGAAGAGATAGAACAAGAAATAAGACGTTTCTGAAAGACTTGTAGAATGGAAAATACGGAAGCACTAGTAAACAGATGTCTAATCTAATTATCTCTCGATTAATAATCTTAAAAGAAAGATTCATCTTGACTTTATAAAATCTCATCAAGAATTCCTACTCAATTCTTTCGTAAACTAAATCAACAACGAATTTGCACATTAGTAATATAAAATATATCGTACATGTCACATATTTACTTTGGCAAAAATCGAAGAATTACTACTTTTCTAGTTTTATTCGAATTAGTATAATATCTATCCATAGAGCTGAACATGATAAGATCTTAAAAGATCTAGTCGGCTATAGTAGAATCTTTAAATGTATGCTCAATCTACAAGAAAAGACCCGCGAAAATGTTGTATATTAAGTTTAATATATGTAATAAAGTCGTTTCTATGTAGCTATATGTGCAAAACAAAATTGTAAAGGAATGCTTAGTAGTGAGACTCCGACACATATATACTGTTACAGATTTGTATTTAGTGCATATTAGTATGCTGTAGATTGATTTTAGTAATCTAGAGGATTCATCTGTCTAATCTGTGTTATTCAAATTTCACATGTATTTTAGGATTAAGTAAACGAGTGACTCAAATATGGTTTCAAAATACTCGAGCACGACAAAAGAAGGTACAAAATCAGAAACTTCAGCAAAAAGCAAATTATAAACGAGATAAACACAAGAAAAACTACAATTCAAATTCCAATAGAAGTGATGATGGTGTGTTGTTTTACTTTTTATAGAAACTTTTTATTACGTCCACGTAGAAATATTTTTATTTAGTCTATAGCATTGCCAAAACGAACAACATACGATCAATTTCAAAATGTTCGAGCTTATTTAAATATAGAACAACGTCTATATAATATGAACGATTAAAAATACTTTTTAACGCTTACAATAGTTTCTATCAAAACTATTATCTACGTCATTATTGATTTACGACGGTAAAAATAACATTCATGAACAATCTATTGAACGTATCTAACAAAATTCCCTTTACCGTTATTTCATAGTTCCTATTATTTTTTTCGCATATTGCACGTTTGTTCACTCTACCGTTAGTATGTCGCGGTAGAATGGATGTCAGAAGATAGCCGCTTGTTTTCGTATCAAACTATTGTCAATTGATTGTCTGTGTACCAGTAGTTTGTATGAGTAATCATTAATCTGGAAGTTTTTACAAAATCATCATATTTGCATTCCTTGAATTGAGAGGTCTTCATGTTCTATACAATACTATACAAGAAAAATAAATAAATATTTGATTTTTCAACGTTTCACTTTGATTAGCCTTACTTTTTAGTGAATACTTGCTGCTGTTTCAATTGACTTTTAAATGAAAAATATCAGAAAAAACAATGAACAGAACATAGTACGAACCATTTATGCAAAAGAAAAGAAATATTTTGTTATGATGCCAGTTTTGATCTCGATTGTCAATTATTTATAGAATATATGTTTAGCAACAACAAATTTCATTCGATCTGCACGAAAATAAAACCATTCTCTCCTTAAGAGATTTAGTTTCGAGATATTGCTTCAATGGTGCATTATCTTCATCTTTCTGACTATAGACTCTACTTAGAATTGCAGTCAAAAGAATCGATCTGTTTTTTTTCATAGTGTTTATCATATGGCTTACATCAAATTTGAGTCTATTACGATCTTTGTCTAATCAATATTCGGTTGTATCGGAGTTTGGTTTCTATGTTTTTGTGTTCGCCGATTCCTTAAGAGTTAAACGATGGAAAACGACAACCCAAATATATCATTCTTCTAGTCAAGTGACAAATAATTTCTTTTTAATATAATTCTGTAAACCATCTAATCATTGATGTCGATTGTGTCATGAAAGGAAGAAACAAGTAGTAGGCATGATTTGGAAGGATGAACGAAATATCGATTGATTCAAAGTATCTTCAAAAGAGAATTCAAATGATAGAATCATGATTTTTGCATGCGGGAAAGCGAAAATTAGTCGAACGAAAAATAGTCGAGAGATTCCTAACAAAAAAACAAAAGCTTCGAATGCGACGAATCAGTCAAAGCATTACAAGAAGAAAACGGAAGACATCATTAGTAAACTGTCAATCACTACAACGGAGCTTTTTTTCCCTAATACATGTAGCATATGAGCTAGATATTAGATTCATGTATTTTCATGAAATTATATCAAATTTAATTCTGATAGAGCTGTGGAACTAAGAAAAAAGCATTTTGAGAGTGTGGCATGATTGTCAGTGCTGGTGTGAGTGCAGGTGTGAGCATCAGACCTGGTGTAAGTTCTAGTGTCTGATGGGGTTCAAGAGGATCTATCCCAACACCCGCATCCATTTTTTATTTTCATTTTTTCTTCTGCTTAAAACCAACTGTTCTGGAGAAAGGTTGGAGTCCACTTTACTTGTACAGGGTATTACGACAAATATTTTAACTCTGACCCATCAACCTATAAAATGCTCGAATTCTATCAGTCTCTCTCGATTGCTCCCTGAGTATAATGATTACATTTTTTCGCTTCAATTTATATTATACTCAAGAACAACGGTGTGCACTATCAATATGAACTGTTTTCGTCTGGGGTCCGTACGGACACCAGGTTGATGAACCAGGGTTGAGTTTTAATTAATTTCTCGACTGTTTTTCATTCGTTCAATTTTCGTAGAACCTTTGCATGCATATAATTAAAAAACATTGTTCTTTTCGACTATTCTTCGTTCATTCCGTCTTGCAACTCAATCAATATCAGAGTTCTGGTAAATTTGGCAAATAGATGTAATAAGACTTAGCTGGACTCTTTATTCAATGGGATTCATTTTTATAGTTGTTGTTGAGACTCGCCTAACTATTTCATCGGTCAATTCCGAATATTGCGGAACCAATGGTCAAAAGCTGCTACAATGATACATTGCTTAGATCGACAGAACAAACAAATATCGATATTGTGTGTGTAAACATTGACAATATCAATCAGTGTGATTGTTGAAATGTAAGTCATGTCATCTGGTACAATCTCTTCTTTATTTTCACTCTCTTTTCACTGGAGATTTGAAAGAGACGAAGCAGTTTTTTGTCTCTGAAGTGAAAGATGAAGTTTGTGGGTGGGAGTTAATGAACAAAAAGAAGCTATACATATATGAATCCACACTCCACCATCACTCACACGCTCAAGTACTTCAATATTGTTGTTTTATTAGATTCACAATCAAAGGTCCAAGATATCGCAAGCATAGAAATCAAATGCTTTTGCCTACAGTGGTGACGAGTTGATACTTTGACGACACACTGGACAATGGGGTGTGATTAGGAGCCATTGAAAGGCACATTGTTCATGAAAGAAATGACCACAAGGTAGTCTTTTCAATCGTTCGTTGAATGCATAATCTGTTTGACAAATGGAACTAAAATTAATAATGAAAACTTGATCTGTGAGGCTAACAGAAAAATCTCAATGTTCCTTTATACGAACCATCTCGTCTGTTGAAATTGATCGAATGCTCGACCGAAAACAACCATTGGTAAAGCATCAATACTCTTCTTGGTTATCCCAAAATGAATGCCAGTTGGAACAGAAGCAACATTAAACCGTTGCTGAAGATAGAACATTCTAATTAATATCATACTTTTCAACAAAACAATGATCGCATACCCGTATCATGATCATAAGTGGAGCAGTGATCCAAGAAGGCAAACAAAAT
This sequence comes from Rotaria sp. Silwood2, assembly GCA_905329745.1. Taxonomy (NCBI): domain Eukaryota; kingdom Metazoa; phylum Rotifera; class Eurotatoria; order Philodinida; family Philodinidae; genus Rotaria; species Rotaria sp. Silwood2. The sequence continues at coordinate 17,882 of CAJNSZ010000204.1, forward strand.
ACTAGAGATGTGACGAAAGTGCTAATAAAACACAGAAAAAGCAAGAGTACAAGAATAATAATTGGATAGAATAGTCTCAATCGCTGCCAGATCAAAAGAGTTTTGTATAGATGGGGCGCTGTTAATTGGCAAGATCCACCCGAACGAGGTTGAAAAAGAAGTACAGCTCCAATTGCTTGATAGTATATAGTGACAACTATATGGAGATAACATAATCCATAGCGAATTCCCAACAAACGACTGAAAATTGTTCGCCAGTGAGGCAGACGAAAAAAACATTGATGCACGATGACGAAGAAAGAATCAAGGCTAATAGCAAAAATAGATAGAATTAATCCAGTCTGAGCGAACGATTTGAGTGGCGTACGGAAATAAAGATCTTCAATACTAGTAAATATGCATTGTGAATCCTGAACCTGTGAGCTAACAGGCATCACGGTGGCAATATAGATCAATTCGATAATTATGAAAACAACAAACAAATATATGAGACAAGCAAAGCGCTGTTCAGGTAAAGCAGGTTTCGGTATTTGTGCGAATAAATAAACCCATTGACCTATACAGACTATGCCAAGACTAACACGAACAAATTCACAGTTGTTGTTTGCTGGTGCAGCAGATGTGAATGCATAAATAGTACCAATAATGGTGAATATAAATAAAATGATGTGGAGATAATTACGTAGCCGAAATATGAGTCGATCAGTAGATGATCTTAGTTCATTCGATAAAATTACATTTTGCGACATACAATTACATAGAATCAATTCTGATAATAAGGCAAAATCGACAACATTTATGATAAGTAAGCATAATGATATAATAGTCTGAGCACTCAGTTCGTTGCACTTTCTCCCAGTATAATGAAAACCAAGGATAAGAACAACGATATTAATTAATTGTAAGGGAATACGATATAAGTTATTCAGAAACAAATTATCGAGTTGATTGAATGTATCAACCCATGTTGATGAACGATTATTTGTATTGACACCAAGAGGAAGTAATACATCGCTAGTATTGATTGAATTGCTAGAACCTTGAGCATTCAAATAAGTTGTCAGTCGATTGAAATCAATTTGCAATCTGTCTCGATCGATCGTTTGTGTAGACATGTAAATCACTAATCAATATCTGAAAAGAAACACATATATTGAATGAGATTTCCAATAGTGATTTATTAAGTTTCTCGTAAATTTTCATTTCATTAAAGTGGTAATAAGGGCATATGAGGCTGTATATAGGAAGAGTTATAAAAAACAAATACATCGTTATTTAGTCAGTTTTCAGAGTTTCCATCAGTTATGCTAGGCTGTACTCTGAAAAAAAGAAAAAATAAGGTATGAAGCTTAAAAAAGGTTCCAAGAATTGAAACAGAATCGAAACATTAAGAAGGTTTCGTAAGTTGTTACGGTGCCTTAAAAAGGTTTCAATTTTGTTTCAATTTTCGAAATCCTTTAAGGTCATATATTGTTTTAAAAGTCGAGAAATAAATTCTATTACCTTACAAAAATGTGCCTACTAATCTGTGAGAATCGAAAGTTTGTATCATCATCATGACCCACTATGCAAGCATCTGTTATAAATAACCATTATTTATCTTATATGAGCAAAATTTTCTGAAAAAAAAACACAATGTTTTCATCGTCTTTTTGCCGTTGAAAATGATCATTGTTGTTGGATTTTTCTTGTTTGTGTTATATGCAGCCATCTCACAGAACTGACGAAAGAATGAATGCAATTCAGAGAGCGAACATTGCTTCTATTTACTTCTGAGATGTATTTTTTACCTTTCGTTCTGACAATTTTGATCACATTTTTCGTTGTTATTGAGTCAAGCCATCTGGTTTATCGTACTGCGAGGTTATAAAACCGATCTTTAGAGTGAGTGTGTGTGAATGAAGAGAAAGCTAACACGCGCACAGATTTAGCATATATCTCAAGTGTCCGAAAATCTTTGGGCACGCAACTCCTACTTGAGAATGTGGGGGTATGTGCGTGTGAGTGTCATCATGGATATTGGTCGAATGAAGACACCAACATCCGCTCACACCCACACCTAGGGATGCACCAGTCCCATTTCTGACTGGTGAACTGGGACCCAGTCACGACTGGGTACTGAGTCCTTTGATCTTTGGTCCATTAGTCGAGTAGTACTTTCTTCTCTAGTATATTGTCATACAGTGATTTTTAGGCTGTTGAAGTAGTGATATAAGTTATGATACTGAATCTATTGGCTAATCATATATTTCTATATATCAATCGTTATAATTTAGAATACTATAAATGAATTTCATGTCTTCAGGGTGTGGGTATGGCTAGG